>CM065391.1:8405000-8575000 GCA_033060915.1 Euryodendron excelsum | reverse complement strand
AAGGTTTGGGAAGCATGAGTAAACCCCCAATCTCATGCTCATGTAACACCCCATGCATAGCCGAACCTCTACTAGATTTAAGACACATACGGCAATTTCAAAACTAAGGAGAAAAGGGCAATCGCTTTACTTTACCTTACATTTTGCCCAATTCATGTTGTTATGCTACTCAATTCCTATCATTATGATTATTTACTCATCTTTTCGCATCATAACTACTCATGCATCCATATTCATTTCAAGGCAAGTGTTCTCAAAGTAACTCAAGTCATTACATCTCCATACATTTGATTACCCCTAAAGAATGGCCCAAAGACCTTCTCGCTCAAATCAAGCCAACCAAAACTCCTAGGGGTACCAAGTGACCCTAAGGACTCATGGCAAGCATCAAAGTCATCTCATAAAAAGGGGCCCTAATCCCTCTTCGCTTATGGAGATAAGGTTGCTAAGAAGACAAGAAGCAATCCAAAATCAAGGTCTCTCACCAAACTCCATCAAAAAAGGCGAATCCAAAAACTCAAGAGTAGTTTATGATTTCAAAGATAAAACTAGAATATATGAAAGTCCCAAGAAAAATGTCCTCTCTCCTAGTTTCAATGTACTTTTGAAAATTATATGTATAAAGAAAATTCATCTCAATAAAATTATTATTCCTTTTGAATGAATGAGTGTACAAATAAATGACTACAGGCACAGGTATAGTATTGCATAACAGGAGCAAGGCCCTATCTCCAAAGTCTGAGCCAAAACATCATGATTAGTCCCTTTTGAAAGGCAAGGGTATCCCTAAGTTATGCAATGCATAAAAATTTCCTCAATCCAGGAACTAACATATGATCTTTTTCTTGTTTTTCTTATTTTTATCCTCCCTCATCTCACAAAAGACTAGAAATAGTTTTTAGTGAGATTTGCTTACAATTCAAGTCATCATTGCTCCTAAAAAGGGAAAGAGAGGAGCAAAAGTGCCTTTTGTACCTCGAAGACTAATCCTTACCCGACACCGAGCGGCACAAATGACAAGCGAGGGACATTCTCCTGACCAATAAAATAGTCCAGTAACACGAGAAGAAGTGAATGAAATGAAGACAAAGAAAGACGAGATGTTCAAGCTTGTACAATGATGGCCTTCAAGGGACTTGCCATGGATCCTTCAGCCTCAACGTTTGATTGTACTCTAAAAGTGCAATTTACATGCTTTAATTAGTTATTTGTTAGCTTTAGAATAGGTTTAATTATGTTGTTTTAGTCCTAATTCATTACTAACTTAGTTTTATGTATGTTTTCAGCAATTCGGGCTTAAAAATGACAAATTCACGCTAAAATAGATTCGGCGTTCAAAGTGCGTTCGAACGGTCCTCAAGGGCGTTCGAATGGTGTCCAGAAGCGTTCGAACGGTACGTCGAACGGTCTTACGTCAAATTCAGGTTCGAAGTGCGTTTGAAAGATTCAAAGAGTAGGTTTTCCCGTTCGAAGTGCATTCGACGCAGCGTTTGAATGGTCGTCCGTGGCGTTGGAACGGCGACCCAGGCGTTCAAACAGTTTTGAGCTTTAATGGGATGATTTCAAATGCAATTTAATCATAGGTTTCAAGAGGTTGCTGTCAAGGTACAAGGTGCTGAAGCTGTGGTACAAGGTGCTGAAGCACGCACAGCTGAAACTTTGAAAGCCCATATCTCGTGAACCAGAAAGGTTATTCAGGCCCATAATATGTCGATTTCATATAACTTTTCGAGACCTACAACTTTCATCAAGTAACCCAGCCCATCGGAGCACTCGGTGAGAGCCTTCCGTACGACTGACGACGGGATTTATATATTAACTCACTTTTTAGTTGTGAAAAGAGGAGTAGGTAGTCGAATAGATTTAGGGTTTTTATGTTTTTGAAGGATATTAGGTTTTGACATTTTTCTAGGGTTTTAGGAGTAGTTTTAGGAGTAGATTAGAGTAGTTTTATTCATACTTTTCATTCAATCTTCAATTCCTGTAATCAGATTACTTAGTCTTTTAATATATTTTCAATACAACTTTGCATATCTATGATTATGATGAGTAGCTAGATTTCATCTTGGAATCAATTGTGAAGATTAATTGGAGATCTTTGATAAACGAAGAAGGTACGTTCTTGGTTTTAAAGTTAAATTTTCTGGTTTTCTTTCTTCTTCTTCTTCGTTCTAGAAACCTTCGAAAACCTAGATGTCCTATTATGTTCGGTAACACTTATGCGTGAATACCATATTCAGTATACGCGCTGCCTTGTAACATTTATGCGTGAGTTGGGTTTAGTATATGCGTTGTACGAATCGATGGTACTCGTCCTTGATTTTAACAACCCGATTTATTCTAAAAGTTGAAGTTTTGAAGAACCCTTGGTTTTATCGTTAAATCTTCGGAATCCGAGACTCACGACTTAGTCGAACGATTTGAGTTATTAAATTATCTCCTTTGGAATTTTAAGAGATGCAATTGATTGGATCTATTGATTTCAAGACTTTTTCTTTATTTCTTAGTTTAAATTAGATAAAAAAAAATCATTTCTCAACCTAAAATTAGATTTTTGTTTATTGGAGTGTTTTCCTAAGATTTTTTATCCACGGTAAGTTTTCCTATTTACGTAAACCATCTTCCTAGTGGGATTGACCTCGTACTTACGAGAAATTATTACTACATCGCGGCCGTGCACTTGCGGTTAAGTATCACCCTTTTAGAGATAGATCAAGTTTTTGGCACTGTTGCCGGGGAAGTTGCATTCTACGTTGGTGGACGAGCCTTGGAGATTCTATTTTGGAGGAAGCACTTCACCATCATTCTACAAACACGAGGGAACTCAATAGCTCGTTTGGGTAACTTCGTTCCATCTTTTATTTTTGAGCACTTATTTTTGTTTTTCTTTTGGTTACATTAGGTTTGTGCATCATTGTTGTGAGATTGGGAGGATAAGTTGCTTTCATATACTTGTTGGTTGGTCTTGCATACATCTTATTCATGGATTATCCTTGGAATTTTATTGCTACACGTTCTGATTCATACACCGCACAACCACAAGACTATTATCCACCTCCAAACTATTCGAAGTGGAGCCCTCAAGCTTCACCATATGCTTCTTATAAACAACCACCACAACAACCATACTACCATGCACCACCTTCGTTTTCACTATATGCTTATGATTTATATACACCTTTTACTTCACCTTACACATTTCACGAGACATATCTGTCATTATCTTAACAACCTTTTGTAGAGAATCAAGAGAACATACAATCATCTTACATGCCATATCACATGGGTATGTCCTCAGGGTTTAGGAATACTAATACAGAGGTACAACTGACACTCTTGCACAAATTCGTCAGGAATTAGATGACCTAACTCAACAGTTGGCCCTGTTAACACAAGAGCCAATGGATCACGAGAAGGAAGAGCTTCCGGCTCAACCTCGAGATGATCCTACATATGAGATGTTCCCAATTCCATATATGAGTAGTCATGACCAAGATCTCTCTGTTATCGCCCTTAAGATTGACCATGAAATAGAGAACATCCACATTCTCGCGTTGTCTGATTCAAGGGAAGACGTTATTAGGGTGGATGATGATGAGGATGAGGTTGAAGAAAATGTATTTATTCTTCCTGAGGTGTCTAAACTGAGGGAAGTGATACCTACAGAAGAGGTGAAGGAAGAAGGAACAATGGAGAGTGAGGAAGAGGAGCCCAAGATTAGGGACTCCAAACAAGAAGAGAAGGGTAGTGATGAGTCTACCCTTAAGGATGATTTTGGTCTAGATGTTGGAATTTGCATGTTAAAGAGGATGTTAACGGTCTAAAGGTCATTCCTACCGTATCTAGGGATTATGTTATCCTTACTTTTACTGCTCTAGTACCTAGTCCTATTCTACCAGAGCCTTTGGAGCTTTATGTCCCAACATTGGAACAAAACATCAGTCCAATGGCCGACCAAAAAGAAGGGGAGGGTCAAGCACTTCATGGCATAAACTTCATCGGCACATTTGTGCGTGATCATTCTTTATTTCCTACTTATCATGACCCTTTTTACCCTTATGTGCTGTCATGTTATATCCTAGAGTTCATCAAACAAGTGACCATTGTCTATTCTTATTTTTGCATGAACTCTTGAAAAATCTTTAAGTTGAGGGTGTGGGATGATGAAAAATTCCCAATTTGTGGTATTGGGTGATTCTCTCTAAAAATTGGGTTGGAATAGGAGTAGTTGTTTTCTTAGTTTATTTTTTTTCTCTCATTTGCGTAGGAGTAGGAGTAATTGTTTTGTTTATTTGTTTTCTTAGTTTTTTTTTTTTTTTTTTTTTTTTTTTTCTCATTCTAAATTGGGGGGTGCTTTAGGCAAAATAAAAGGGTTGTCCAGTTTCAAAAAAAAAAATAAAATGCGAACCCTGTTTTTTTAGCCAACTTTACAGTGAAATCTGAATCTACTGGAAGTGAATTAGCATGCAAATTTTATATGGATGGAAAGGTCTATGAATCTACTTTCCAACAAAAAAAAAAAACGGAGCATGATTTGCTTTCCTGTGGAGAGAGATATGGCTGTTTATTGAAGAGTGTCAAAACTGTCTGCACACACCCCAAAATTCAGCAATCCCCTTGATTTTCTACAGCTTACCTCCTTTGATTTTTCTTTGTTCTTGAGGTGCATTAGGCACCCTATTTTCTCTTCTCCCACCA
Source organism: Euryodendron excelsum (assembly GCA_033060915.1). Lineage (NCBI taxonomy): Eukaryota > Viridiplantae > Streptophyta > Magnoliopsida > Ericales > Pentaphylacaceae > Euryodendron > Euryodendron excelsum. The sequence goes on along the minus strand of CM065391.1, from coordinate 8,570,302 downwards.
TTTAATTGCATTTCATGTCGTGTTCTCTTTGTTTAATGCATTGAGGACATTGCATCATTCTAGTTGGGGGGGAAGGGAGCCTATTAATCTTTTTGTTTTGTTTTATTCTTTTTGTTTAATAATTAAAAAAAATTTAAAAATAGTTCTATTCTATCAAACCTTGTTATGCTTTATTGAGTAATTTTCAGGTATTAGTTCATGACTAATCTACCTTTTGGACACTTGAAAATATTTGGTAAAGGTTTGATGTATCATATGGTTCGGTATTTTGGTTTGTATTTCTCACACTTTTTCATATAATCTTTATGTTTATTGTTACGATTGGAAGTGTTGGGGATTATCTTGAGGAACCATATCTATATTCCCGTCAATGCGCTTATGATGTCGAGGATACTTTGAGTCGTGCATTGGACTAAGTTTGAGTTGATGAGTGATTCATCTTAGATGTTGTGATGCATTGCAAGTTTTTGTCATAAAACCATTATAAGAGAAAGTTTACATTGTTGTGCACTAGTATATTATATCATATTTCTATGTTTCTCTCTTGTACATGCATGTTCTTATAAGGTAGAGATTTTATACCTTGTGAGCTTTAGAGCCTATTTATCGCCTTTTGAGAGTGATTTACATTTATTCGAGATTAAGTTATTGACCTTCATTCATTGAATAGCTTTATTATATTTGATTTTGGTTTACATGTTGAGTATTAGTTGGAGTTATTGACGTCTTATACACTCTTGAAGTTTTGATTTGATGTGATTTCGGATTATAAGAGTAGAGGCCATTTCATTCCATTGAGTCATTCATGTTTATATTTCTTTCTCGATATTCATATACACATGAGCTTAAAAGTTTGTCAATGCTAAATTCTGGAGTTGGTGCATTGCTTATATATTTGTGAAGTTGAAAGTGTATGGAGTTGAAAAGTAAAGAAAAGAAAAGGAAGGATGAAACGGAGTTAAAAAGAAAAGAAAAAAAATTCAAATGAAAAAGAAGTGAAGGAAGATGGAAAAAGTTTGGAAGTTATTCAGAGGTTGGAACTTTGAAAGTGAATGTTCATTGATCATCATGTGTAATGCGCATGCATATGTTGAAATCTATTACCGCTTTCTATCTTCTTACATGGCTCTTCTTTCATTCACCATCGATATGGCCTTATAATATCCGAAATTACATGAATCTTTAATTCAATTGTGTATAAGTCATCAGTGTCAATTCTCTAATTATGCTTAAATAGTAAATATTCTTTCATGAAACTATGCCAAGTTGATACGCTTACAATTTATCAGTTTTTGATTCGGAATTGCTCTACTTGCATGTCTTGTATGTTTACTCTGAAAATGAGCTTTCCATTGAGAGACCATGTGTGTTCATGTTTAAAGTTGAATGTATGTCTTGTGAGACTTGGATCGAAGTATAAAGGACATAATTATACGAGTTATGAGACATTAGAGTTATATGCCATTGGTAGTACATTTTAATGTATTCTATTTCTTCGATGTTTTATGCCTTTACCTTGCAATAATTCATGATCTAGGTGGATTGAGACTTGACTTGAATGAGGTTAATACATGTTTCAAGTTCTTTGATATCGTATTGATGTTAAAGGGATGGATGTTTGTGGGTATTCATCACTGTAAGTTCTCACAAGATATCACTCGTCCACTAGGGCTAACCTAGGGGTTTAAAGGCATGGTGCATATGCTAAATGCACTCGTGACTCCCACGAAAGTGGAGATAGGTTTTTGGTTTTAGTATTTTGCTAGGGACTAGCAAAAGGTTAGTTGGGGGGTGTGATTGTACTCCAAAAGTGCAATTTACATTCTTTAATTGGTTATTTGTTAGTCTTATAATAGGTTTAATTATGTTGTTTTAGTCCTAATTCGTTACTTAGTTTTATGTATGTTTTCAGCAATTCGGGCTTAAAAAGGACAAATTCACGCTAAAATAGATTCAGCGTTCGAAATGCGTTTAAACAGTCCTCAAGGGCATTCGAACGGTATACAGAAGCATTCGAACGGTACGTCGAACGGTCTCACATCAAATTCAGGTTCGAAGTGCGTTCGAAAGATTCAGAGAGTAGGTTTTCCCATTTGAAGTGTGTTCGACGCAGGGTTCGAACGGTCATCTGTGGCGTTCGAACGATGGCCCAGGCGTTTGAACGGTTTTGAGATTTAATGGGATGATTTCGAATGCAATTTAATCATAGGTTTCAAGAGATTGCTGTCAAAGTACAAGGTGCTGAAGATGTGGTACAAGGTGCTAAAGCACGCAGAGCTGAAACTTTAGAAGCCCATATCTCGTGAACCAGAAAAGTTATTCAGGCCCATAATATGTCGATTTCATATAACTTTTTGAGACCTACAACTTTCATGATGTAACCCAGCCCATCAGAGCACTCGGTGGGAGCCTTCTGTACGACTGACGACGGGATTTATATATTAACTCACTTTTTAGTTGTGAAGAGAGGAGTAGGTAGTCGAATAGATTTAGGATTTTTATGTTTTTGAAGGATATTAGGTTTTGACGTTTTTCTAGGGTTTTAGGAGTAGTTTTAGGAGTAGATTAGAGTAGTTTTATTCATACTTTTCATTCAATCTTCAATTCCTGTAATCAGATTATTTAGTCTTTCAATATATTTTCAATACAACTTTGCATGTCTATGATTATGATGAGTAGCTAGATTTCATCTTGGAATCAATTGTGAAGATTAATTGGAGATCTTTGATAAACGAAGGAGGTACGTTCTTGGTTTTAAAGTTAAATTTTTTGGTTTTCTTTCTTCTTCTTCTTCATTCTAGAAACCTTCGAAAACCTAGATGTCCTATTATGTTTGGTAACGCTTATGCGTGAATACCACATTCAGTATATATGCTGCCTTGTAATGTTTATGCGTGAGTTGGGTTTAGTATATGCACTGTACGAATCGATGGTACTCGTCCTTGATTCTAACAACCTGATTTATTCTAGAAGTTGAAGTTTTGAAGAACCCTTGGTTTTATCGTTAAATCTTCCGAATCCGAGACTCAAACGTAGTCGAAGGATTTGAGTTATTAAATTATCTCCTTTGGAATTTCAAGAGATGCAATTGATTGGATTGATTGATCCCAAGACTTTTTCTTTATTTCTTAGTTTAAATTAGATAAAAAAAATCTTTTCTCAACCTAAAATCAGATTTTTTTGTTTATTGGAGTGTTTTTCCTAAGATTTTTGATCCACGGTAAGTTTTCTTATTTACATAAACCATCTTCCTTGTGGGATCGACCTCGTACTTACGAGAAATTATTACTACATCGCGGCCGTGCACTTACGGTTAAGTATCACCCTTTTAGGGAGCGATCAACGTGTCTCCCCAAAGAAGTTGAGGTTATCCCGCCAAAGGTCACCTTGCATACTGAAAAAATGGGTAAGACCAAAGAATCCCCAAAATGGTGCACATCGGGCAAGAGGAAGCAGATAACCCTGAAATCATCCTGCTGGCTGCTACACCAAAAAAGAAAAGCCTAAATCCCCTTAATATGAAGATACAAGGTCTAGAAGAGTCCCTACGCAGCTTACAAGGCCATGATACCTTCGGTGGGACATCTTATGAGACACTATGTTTCTTCCCTGATCATTCGAGGTCGCCCAAATTCAAAATGCCTGATTTCCCTAAATATGATGGAAGTGGAGATCCCATGGCTCATCTAAGATTATATGCAGGCGCGTTAAGTGGTCACGGGAACAATCCCAAACTTCTGATGCAGCTATTTCAGCATAGCCTGTCTGGGTCTGCCTTGCAATGGTTTGCCTACTTGGATCTAAGAAAAATAACAGCATATAATGAGCTAGTCATAGCCTTTCGATCACAGTACTAACACAACAGTGACCTCACCTTAGATAGATGTGCCCTAATGATGATGACCCGAGGGGAAAATGAGAGTTTCAAAAGCTATGCTCTAAGGTGGAGAGAGCCAGTTGCTCAAGTCAAACCCCTGCTAGTGGAGAAAGAATATGTGTATCTATTTGTGAATACCTTTCAGGGCCTGTGTTATGAACGCTTATGCCTAAGCATTGATAAGATTTCTCTGAATTAATAATGCAAGGAGAAATGATCGAGAATGGATTAAAAACTGGTAGGATCACAAACCCATACTCCAATACAGGAGAAGGCTTCTCAAATGTGGCAAAGAAGGTAGCAACCACTAGAGGTACCAATAGGAAGGAGGGAGAAAAATCCACCATCTTGCCAACTCAGCAGCAGCCCTACTACCCTCAATATCAAGCTCAACCGCAACCGCCTGCTCGCATTGTTAACATCCTTGTCACCAATGTTCAAACACCTACTCCCGGACCCGTCCTAGCCTGACCATATTTCAAGCCCAATAGAAATGACCGGCGGAACCGAGAATTCACTCGCTTAGCATGCACTCAAATAAAGGCTTACCATGAGTTCCTCAAAGCCAAACACCTGAACCCTATACCCCTGCGGCCTCTGCCAAGTCCGCTGCCGCTAACTTTCAATCCTGCCCTTACCTACGAATATCACTCCAGAAGGCAAGGGCATGACATAGAGTCTAGTTTCTCTCTGAAGCACAAGATCCGAGATCTCATTAACAGTAAATTCATCAACACTCAAGAAGCAAAGCCAGTCTCTGTGCCCAATGTTACAACCAATCCCCTACCGGACCATGCCGTCAACATAATTACGGAAGGGGAAGCAGATCCGAATGGAATCATATCTACAGAGTATTTCAAAGAAGAGTCAAAAATTGAGAAAGAAAATGTCTCGGAGGAAGAGCTGCCACCATGCCCTATCTATCTTTACAACTCGAATGGAGAGCAAGATCCACTTGATTAGCCAATAGAAGAACCCATGGAAGACATTCCCACTGGTACCGTGTTTGCTTATGGTTAGGGAGATAAATTCTTGCACCCCAAATATGTTGTGGCTAAGCACCAATTAGTGGAGGACCTCTTAAACTATGAGGATATAAGCTGGGGCATCGATGAACCAAAAGTACCGATGGCACCATTTGAATTTGAGGAGGGTGTGTTGGATAGTCTATTCGCTGAAATCGATTAGGAGGAAGTTGAAAAGGAGAAAGCCAAATAAAAGCAACTACAAGTCCTGGGAGGAAGCCTAGGCACAAAACACAAGGAAGCGGTAGAGCTTAAGCAAGGAAAAACCAACCGAAGGAGAACTATCAGGGTTCCCAAGGCCTAATAAGTAATCTAAATGTCTCAGCTAGAAAAGCGGAAGGACAAGGAGGCATCCACAATTACGCTATGATCACCTACCTCTACCATTTCGCAGTCAATGCTTTAATTCGCCTAGCATAGCCTAACGAAGAAATTGAAGAGAGGAGTATGGAAGAGGCAGGCGTGGTCCCAAAACCCACCTAAAAAGATGGCTACCAAAGAAATGTTCGTTTTTCCAAACTCTGCCTTTACTTTTTGTTAATTGTGCTTTAAAAATCAAGAGCCTAACATGTACATAAAATCCTTGAAATGAAAAAGAGTTTGAATTTTACGATTATCATCTTCTGTGAATACCTTTTTTTAGAAGTTTCCCTTTTTGTTATGTCTTGACTTGAAGAGGAGGGATAGTACCCTCATCAATGGGGACCATTTCGATCCAAAGAGAGAAAACATTGAAGAAAGAAAAGAGAGAGAGAGAGAGAGTGGATCATAGAAAAAGGGCAGCATCCAAAGGATGCCATGACGAAGCAGCCAATAGTTACACCCTCAAAAGGAAGACAAGCCGTCATTTCAAATTTACTAAATAGCAAAGCAGTCCCTTCGGTCAACCCATTCGAGTTGTAAGTGGTTTTTGTTCAAACACCCTAACCATGAACTACACACTAGGGCAAGCATAGGTAACAGAACGGTTAAACTAGCATTCACCTGTCTTAAAGGATATCACTAAAATTTTACGGTTGAACTTCATAGACTAAGCAATCTTGTTTGAAAGGAAGAGAGGCCATTTATTTTTCTACTATGCAGTTAAAGGTTCCCCCTTGAAAAACCTAATTTTGAGCCAATTACATTCCTTTGACAAACCTGACCTAGTGATCACTGCCCACAAAGGGTGAAAGCAAAATTAGAAAAAATCAAAAGAAGAAGCATGGGCTAGAAAGATTCCAAAGGCAAAACCAAAAAGAAAAAAAAATGAGAGAGAGAAGGGAAAAGCCCCCTCACATATTCAAAGAAGAGGAAAACAAAGCAGAACTTGGGAACAAAAAAAAAAAAAAGCCCCCTCACAGGTTTGGGGCAAAGAAAAGAGAAGTGATGGCATAATAAAAGTCCACACAAGAGCATAGTAGGTACTAAAAAAAAAAAAGAAAACGAAAAAGAAGAAGCAAGGAAAAGTCCAAATGAGAAAGTGAAATAAAAAACTGGCCAGTGTGTTCACAGGTTAATAGCAAACCTAGGGAAAGTGAAGCATTTTGAGCCTTTAACACCCTTTCATTCAAAACCCCCATAACCTAGCCATATTACAACTCGAAAGAAAACCCCTTCAGATAAGGAAAGATTGCTTAGTCTAAATATGTTCAAAAGAAAATAGGGACATCTAAAAAGAAGGATGAATAAAATAGCACCTACTCAAGGTGGTTCTGGTTCATATCACCCTCGCTAGAAATAGGAAAATTATTTGGGCTTGTGTACCCTTCATTTCTTATAAACCTCAAGCCTAACCTACATTAGAGTCTAAAGTGAAGCCTTCTCAAATTGAGGATGGAAACTGCCCGCTCCATTACTAAAGGCTACTTCAGTTGTCACCCGAAGAGTTCACTAGTCCAAAATATGAGATCCCCAAGAAGAAGTCGAGAGAGCTACAACAAGGTTTATCGCGCCCTAATTTTTTGCACTCGAGAAAAATACACACAAGTGGGAAAAATACAATACTCTATCGTTAGAACTCATCCTCCTAAAAGGACGAGCGCGACTAGGTTTGAATTAAAAATTAATTTGATTAAGGGCTTTTGAAAAAGATTTGGAGTCACCACCTACCTTGATTAAGGTGAGTTAGGTCGCCTAAAACTAAGTGCAATCTGAAGATTAAATTTAGGGTTTTTGAAAAGGTTTTGAAAATTTTATCGAGAAATGGTTTTTTAGAAAACAGGTTATTTGGTAACCTTTGAAAATATTTAAGCCCTTTTTAAAAAATAACTCTGTTTTGGTCTTTGAAAACAATGATTCTAGGTTCAGAAGTTGGTTATGTATGGGGAAGATATCCTAAGATCATTACCCTATCTCGCCCTTGTGGTATCTACATGTCTATTCACCTTAGATTCACTCATTTAGAATATTCGATTAACCATTGTCTAACTATATCCACTTTGAAAAGAATTTTAAAAAGAGATTTGACATGATGCATGACATGCAAGTGCAAGAAAAGGAATTTGATTTTTAAAATAACTTTGAAAAAAAGGATTTGATTTTGAAAATAGATTTAAAGAAAAGATTTAAAGCTTGAAAGAGGTTATGGAATTGGAAATTTCAAAAAGGTTGGAATTAAAAATTTTGAAAAAGGTTGTGACCGCACCCATGTGGGTTGCCTACGTATCCCTTTATTGGAAATCAGGTCAGTTGTAGTTCGGACAAGAGTCTGATTAAAAATAGACACTTTAAGATTTTTGAAAAGTTTAACTTGAAAATGTTAGATTTGAACAAGGTTTGATTTGAACTTTGAATAGTAGATTTTAAATTGAACTTGGAATTGAAATTGACTTGATGATTTGAAATCGAACTTGAGAATTTGCAATTGAGGAGTAGAACTAGGACTTGATTTGGAAAGATTGAATTGAGTTTTGAAAACATCTTGTCTTAGATTAAAATTTGAAAACCATCTTGGTTTTGGAAAAGAGTTTTAGAAAGGAGTTAAAACTTCCTAACTTTAGGGTTAGGTGATCTAGGGTTGAAGTATGCCCTTGAAATAAGAAGGTTTGATTTAGATTTGAAAAGTTTGATTTTACAAAGTCTCAAATTAAGAAAGTTTTGGATTAGGAAAGTTAGATTTAAGAAAGATTTGAAAAAGGATTTGATTTTATTTAGAAACACTTGACTTGGAATGGTTAGAAAAGATTGGACTTGAATATTTGATTTGAAAGAATTTAGAAAGTTAAGGCTTAGCAAAGATTAAAATTTGGAAATCTTTGAATTAGGAATGTTTCAAAATAAGAAAGTTTTCAAATTAAAAAAGTTTTGATTTTGGAAAGATTTAAGTTTTGAAAAGTTTTGAATTTAGAAAGATTTGAAAGCTTAGATCTAGGAAGGATTTGAAATTTGAAAAGATTTGATAAGTTGAAATTTAGAAAGTTGCGATTTAGAAAGGTTTGAAATTAAGAAATGTTAGAATTAGGAAAGATTAGAATTACGAAATGATTGAAATTAGGAAATATTTGATAAGTTGAAATTTAGAAAGTGAAAATTTGGAAAGGTTTGAAATTAAGAAAGGATTGGAATTAGGAAAGATTTAATTTTTATTTCCTAAATGTCGCGCCTCGGTTTTTGGGTCCAAGGTCTTTTTGGCTCAGAGACAAAGCACGAAACTCTGTTATTAGAACTTATCCTCCTAGAAGAACGAGTGCGACTAAGTTTGAATTGAAATCGGTTTGATTAAGGGCTTTTTTAGAAAAATAGGAGTCGCCACCTAACTTGATCTGAAGATTAAACTTAGGGCTTTTAGAAAAGATTTTGAAAACTCTCTCAAGCGATGGTTTTTAAGAAAATAGGTTGTTTGGCAGCCTTTGGAAAGATTTAAGCCCTTTTTTAAAATAACTCCATTTTGGTCTTTCGAAAAACAGAAATCTATGGTTCGGGGGTTGGTTACGTGTGGGAAGATATCCTAATATCATCACCCTACCTTGCCCTTTCGGTACCTAGATGTCTAATCACCCTTTGTTTACTCACTAGAATAACCGGTTACTATTATTCACTTGATATCCACTTTAAAATTTTAAAAACGAGATTTAGTCATCACTGTTTGGATGAATGATGCATGATGCAAGTTTTGGAAGAAGTTTGAAAGTGTGGGAGTTTTGAAGGGGTTTGAGATAGAAACTTTGAATTGATAGAAACTTCTAAAAGGGGATTGGGGTTTGAAAAAAGGTTATGACCACACTATTTTAGGTTGCCTACGTATCTCATTTGCCTACGTATTAGGTCATTCGTAGTTCGGGCAAGGGCCCAATGAAAAACAGGCGCATTAGGGCCTTTGGAATGTTTTTGAAGACACATTGAGGTCTTTAGAGAGATGTAAAGACACTTTGAGGTCTTCAGAAAAAGATAACTTAAGAGTTTTGAAAGCAGATGTTGGAGGGTTTTTAGAATAGGACTTGAATGGTTTTTGAAAAGTGTTCTTGAAACCGGGTTTTGGAGTGCTTTGAAATGTTTTGAAATAACTCATGGGAGTTTTGGAAATGCTTTGAGATAACTCAAGAGGGTTTTGAAAATAATTTGAAGTCTTGTTTTGAAAATCTTGGAGGTATGATTTTGGAATGTTTTAGCAAATTGGTTTTTGAAGAGTTTTTAAAAGAATTTTTGAAAACACCTACTCCTTTGAAAAGGTTATGGAGTTGGTTTTTGAAATCTCAAGAGAGTAGGCAGTTTTGGAAAAATGGGTTATGAGAGTAGTTTTAAATAGGAAGAACCTTAAAAATGGGTCCATGAGTTGGAACCTTGAAGTATACTACCCTAGGTTGGGTTGGCCTAAGGTTAAGGGTAACCTAAGGTTAACTAGCTTGGGTTAGGTTAACCTAGGGTTGAGGAGACCTAGGGTTAAGGTGACCTAGGGTTAACTAACTCGGGTTAAGTTAACCTATGGTTGGATAACTAGGGTTAAGTTAACCTAGGATTAGATAACTAGAGTCAAATTAACCTAGGGTTGGATAGCTAGGGTTAAGTTAACCTAGGGTTGGATTGGAAGATGGTTTTGAAAAGTGATTTTATGCATTTTTTAAAAGAGTTTTAGAAAACAAATCATGTTATGCAAAGGAGTTTAGTTGACAACCCTTTTGAAGATCATTTGCATGAAAATTTGACTCTAGCCAAAAATATGATTTATATGGTTGGCGCTTGAAAACCATTCTAAAGAAGGTTTTCTTAGGACCATTATGACCTTTATCTTGAAAAGTGTAGGATTCCAAAAATCAATACAATGATGACAACTTTTTAAAAAAATTATTTTTAATCCAAAGATGAAGAGAATGAACTTTTGAAAACCATTTTCGAGAAGAAGGTTTTGAAAATCATTTTCCAAAGAAAATTATTCTTACAAGTTAAGGTTCCTATGGCCAATGTAAAGGTAGACAACTCAAGAGAGGGTTCCATGGGGCACTAAACTTAAGAGAATAAAAATCTTAGAAAGCAAAGAGTTTGAAAATTATTTTTGTGCAAGAATAAAAAGAGAAGGAAACCATTCTAATAATTTAGGGCTCCTATGGCCAATATAAAAGGGAGGCCACTCAAGAGAGGGTTCCATGAGGCCATTCCAGCCGCTAAACTTGAGAGAATAGAAACCTTGGGAATTAGAAAGTTTGAAAACCATTTTTTATGTAAGTTGAAATGTCAAGATGCCAAAGTGGGAGTTGGGGGTTAATGAGGGATTTTCTAAGGTATAATTTCCTAGAGTATCATCTTAAATTTCAATAGACCAACTCTTAGAACCATTTTAAAGGAAATATTGAGCTTGAAAATGGCATGAAAACAAGAATAGTGTATGTTTTGAAAACATGATTACAAACATGAAAATAAAGCCAAGCTCACAAAACATGAACAAGATAGCACTGTGCAAGGGGCTCATGAATACATACAAGGCTTTAGGCTATACCACATAATCAAAGGGCTCCAAGAAAGTAGGCAAATGAGAGATTCCCTTACACGGTGGCTCTCACTAACTTTCCTCTAGGCATGAACTAAGAGCTCTCTTGCTTCAAGCATGCAAGAAAAAGGGGTAGAAGATGGGGATTAAAATAGAGAAGGAGAGAGAAGAGAGGAGTAGGGGAGACAAAAACATAAAAGAAATATCACATTTTGCCTTCAATACACTTGCAACCTTCTATGGATGTCTTAACTTGAGCTTGGAGGGCTTTAAGTTTGCTTAAGGGGCTGGAAGGAGGTGTTCTATAGTGTAAAAGGCTATGTAGGTGAAGTGTATGGGTTTGGGGAAGGTGGAATCTTGCCTAAGTGTTTGAGAGGTGGGATGTATATAGGATTTTGAGGTTCTGGAGCAATTTCAGTAGAGCTTCGCATCAATTTTCGGTTCTGGAATATACAAAGGGAGAGGCCTGTATTTATAGGCAACCTAGGAGAGACTTGGCGTATATGCTACATGCACCTAGCCAAACTTTGCCCTGGCGCGTGTAGCACATGCGCCAGTACTGTTTCCATTGCCAGAATGCCACATGGCACCCATTGTACTGGCTAAATCCTGACTGTTGATCGAACTTTGATCGATTTAATCAAAATCTGAGCGCATGTAGCATACGCTTCACCACCGGGAGTGTTTGTTTAAACTTTGCCTGGATAATTGAGCTAACTAGGAAGGTTTCGGAGGAATCAGTTACACCTGCGGTGTTCTCCTAAGGTTTCTCGTAAACTTTCGTGTTTTTGAAAAGTTTGAATGGTGTTCAGAAGTGTGAGATATCGTATTGGGAAATGTGCATAAAATCACATCTTTGCGGAGCGTCTGTGATAAGCTCTGCGGGGGTTCAAAAGTAGCTGTTTTGTGTCGCATGATCGAGGCCTTCGGGAAGCGATCTCTCCGACCAGACCGTACCGATGGAAAGTACTCTAAAAATACTTTTGGGAATTCTTAATTTACGTATTTCTCAAATTGTTTGACGGTGCGGCATAATAAGGGAATTGGGAAAAAAGTCAATCCAGGAGTTGCTAAAACTTGCAGTTTTCGAGCCATACGAAGAAGAGCTTCGGGAAGCGATCTCTCCGATTGGACCATACCGATGGAAAGTACTCTGAAGTACTTTCAAGAATTCCCTAATTTACACATTTCACAAATCATTTGACAGTGCGTCATAATTAGAGAATTGGGAAAAAAGTCAATCCTGGCAGAGCGTCTGTGAGACGCTCCAGGGGATGCTGAAAGTTGCAGTTTTCTAACTATACGATGAAGAGCTTCGGGAAGCGATCTATCCGATCAAGCCATATCGATGGAAAGATCTATGAACGTGCTTTCGGGAATTCCCTGGTTTACCTATTTCTCAAGTCATTTCACGGTGCGTTATAACCAGGGAATAGAAATAAAAGGCAATTTTAGCGGAGCGTCTGCAAGATGCTCCGTGGAACTTTTATCAAGTCGCGGGTGTTTAGCGCCGTAAGGTCCTTCTTAGGTTCAATAGGGGTGTGTGACAAGACCCCCCGTTTAATAACCTAAGACCGATGTGGTTTCAGGGTGCGTTCAGGTTGTTAGGGGCAAACAGTCATTTTGGCCGGGTTTGGTTGAAAATGGTCAAGAATGGATTGGAGTGTGATGTTAAGGGTTCCGGGTCATTTAGGGATGGTTTCGGAAGAGTTTTTCACTGTTTACTGGGATTTGTACTGTGGGGGGGCATTTAGAGGCAAAATGGTCGTTTTGACCGAAGTTGACCGGAACAAGATCAGAATTGGATAGGATGGCGTATTGAGCACGCCTAACTATCTAGGAATACTTTGGAAGGGAAGACTTACCATCTTGAGAGACTTTGAACTTTCTCAAGATGTGCCTGGAGGTCCAAGGGGCAAGTTTGGTCATTAGGCTTCTGTTGAGCCCAGTGGGCCCGATGAGCAGTTGATTGATTGGATAGGGGTCTGAAAGTTGATTTAGGCTTGAATTTGCCTACAGTGTTTTGAAAAGGAGTTTGTTCAGGCCAGAGATTGCCGAGCGGGCAAAAATGGGGTGCTTACAACTGCCCCTTTTTTCTGTCTTTGCTTGTCAAAGACAGAAAATGAAACAAAAAGGATCCCATGTTGACCGCGAGACAATCGAAGGGACCATAGTTGAAAAATTTTGTAGAGTAAGTTATCTTGAACTGACATTTCATTAGGTGGAATGGTACTGCTTTGGGAAGTTTTAGGCTAATGTCTGGATATTGATTCTTCTTGAACTGATGCTCTTTTTGGCAGAATGCTGCTCCTCCGAGGAGGTTCAAGGTTGATGTCTAGAAATTGATTCTTCTTGAACTGACGCTCTGTCTAGCGGAATGTTACTCCTCTGGGGAGGTTCAAGATTGATATCTGCTTTTAAAGGGTAAAGCTCAGAAATTGCTTTTTCAGAGGAAGCTCTAAAACCCAATCTGCTTTTCTGGAGAAAGCTCTAAGACCTAATCTGCTTTTTGGGAGGAAGCTCGAAAACCCGATCTGCTTTTTCAGAGAAAGCTCTGAAACCTAATCAGCTTTTTTGGAGGAAGCTTGGAAACCCAGTCTGCTTTTCGGAGCGAGCTCAAAAACCCGATCTGCTTTTTCGGAGGCAACTCCGAAACCTAATCTGCTTTTTCAGAGGAAGCTCGAAAATTAAATCTACTTTTTTGAGGAAAGCTCTGAAACCCAATTTGCTTTTTTGGAGGAAGCTCGAAAACCTGATCTGCTTTTCTTAAGGAAGCTCAGAAACCCAATCTGCTTTTTCGAGGGAAGCTCTGAAACCCTTCTTCGAAGGAAGCTCAAAAACCCAATTTGCTTTTTCGGAGAAAGCTCTGAAACCCAATCTACTTTTTCGGAGGAAGCTTGGAAACCCAATTTGCTTTTTCAAGGGAAGCTCTGAAACCCAATATGCTTTTTTTAGAGGAAGCTCAGAAACCCAAGTTTGCTTTTTTTTTTTTTTTTTGGAGAAAAACTCACAAATCCAATCTGCTTTTTCAAAGGAAGCTCAAAAACCCAATCTACTTTTTCGGGGGAAACTCTGAAACCCAAATTTGCTTTTTCGGAGGAAGCTTAGAAACCCAAGTCTGTTTTTTTCAAAGGAAGCTCAGAAACCCAAATCTGCTTTTTTTTTTTTTGGAAAGCTCAAAAACCCAATCTGCTTTTTCGGAGGAAGCTCGAAAACCCAATTTGCTTTTTTGGAAGAAGCTCTAAAATCCAAATCTGTTTTTTCAGAGAAAGTTCAGAAACCCAAATATGCTTTTTCAAAGGAATCTCAAAAACCCAAATATGCTTTTTTTGGAGGAAAGCTCAAAAACTCAAATTTTCTTTTTTGGAGGAAGCTCGAAAACCCAAAAATTTTGAAAAGCTAGGCTTTTTGTGGTAAAGCCTGGAAAACCTAGAATTTTGAAAGTTAGGCTTTTTCAGGCAAAAGCTAGAAAACCCGAGATTTTTGAAAAACAGAGCTTTTGAAGGAAAAAGCTCGAGAAACCAGAAATGTTGAAAGTTATGCTTTTTTAGGCGAAAGCTAGAAAACCCGAGATTTTTGAAAAATAAAGTTTTTGAAGGAAAAAGCTCGAGAAACCTGAAATGTTGAAAGTTATGCTTTTTGAGGCGAAAGGTAAAAAATTCAGAATTTTGAAAGTTAGGCTTTTTTTAGGCGAAAGCTAGAAAACCTAAGATTTTTTTAAAAAACAAAGCTTTTAAAGGAAAAAGTTCAAGAAATCCGAAATTTTAAAAGTTAGGTTTTCTGCGGCGAAATTTTGAAAAACGGAGCTTTCGAAAGGGAAAACTCGAAAAACCCAACGAGATGCTTTGAAAATAGAGCTTTTGAAGGAGAAAGCTTAGAAAACCCGAAAAATATTTTTGAGATTAAACTTTTTAAAGGTAAAAGTTTTGGAAAACCGGTGAAATGATTAGAATAGAAACTTTTAGAAGGAAAAAGTGTAGAAAATCTAGAGATTGATTTTGAGTTGAAACTTTTTTTTGAAGGAAAAAGTTTTGAAAACCTAGAATTTGAGTAGATTGGAAACCTCTTTTTTTTTTTTAATGACAAAGATTAGAAAACCTTAAAATTGATTTGACTTTAAACTTGTTTTGTTGAGGGCAAAATGTTTAGAGATTGTAATTTGACTAGAAATTTGAATTTTTAAAGACAAAATGTTTAGTAAATTCATTTTAACTCGAAACTTGAACTGTGAAAGACAAAATGTATAGAAAATTCATATTGACTTGAGACTTGAACTGTCGAAGAGAAAATTCATTTTTGACCTAAAACTTTTGATTTCTTTTTTTATTTTTTTGAAGGCAAAATGTTCAGGATATTCATTTTGATTCGAAATTTGAAACTTTTTGAAAGAAAATTTTTAGTAAAACTTGTTTGAATTTTGAAAATTGATTTTGGATTTTAAATAAAGCAAGAGCTTTGATCTTTTTGAATTTCAAAGTTTTTGTAGAAAAAGTTTTGAAAGGTTTTGAACTTGGCTTTGAAATTTGGAAGTTTTTGTAGACGAAGCTTTGAAAGTTTTGGGACTATTGGAAATTGAATTTTGGATTTGAAAGAGAGCAAGGGCTTTTGTGTTTAAAGTTGATTTTGAGACAATTCGGTTAGAATTATACTTGGGCTTTACCTTGAAGCTTTGGTGATGGTTGAGCCTGTGGAATCATCAGAGACTGCCCCATACTTGTAATTCTTTTATCTCGGAGCTTGAAGGGGAGGTCATTTGTGCCCTTTTGGATGGAGATTTCTTGAGATTGGAATGCTTGATGTTTGCTTGACCGTCGAATTTTGCTTTTGCTGGGCATAGTAGGATTCTAGCTGACATATCTTCTGAGGGGTTGTGTTTCTCTGAACTCCGGTGTCTTGAATTTGTTGTTGGAGGGGGTGAGGTCTTTTTTGAAAAGTTTGAGGAATCTGGAGGGTCGAACATCTTTGGTGGGTTCTTTTTTTTTTTCTTTTGAATGGATTGATTGGTTTGAAATTGAATGGAAGGTGTAAGGTGCGGTATTGTCTCAGTTTTCATGGTTTGAAAAATGTTGATCAAAGTTGGTCGAGAGGTCAAGGATGGGACATTTCCCTAGTCTTTATGATTTAAAAAGGTTTCAAGGTTGATTGGAGGAATGGAACGTTGCTCCCTGTTAGAAAAGGCTATTTCAAGGTTGATTGGAAGGTCGAGCGTGGGACGTTGCCCAAATCTTCATTGTTTGAAAAAGGTCAGATTAAGCTGTTAAAAGTTTTCACAGGAAGTTAGAACGATATATGTTGTACCCATGGATGGACACACAGATTAGATAGGAATATGAACAAATAAATGTGTAGGTTTTCACGGGGATTGAAATTTATGCATGTCATACTTTTTGATGAATGCACAAGATTATACAAGAATGGACTTGAATGCATGTTATGTTGTTTGATAAATGTATATACAAGAATGGAATTGAATGCATACCATACTTTTTTATGAATGCATATGCAAAAATGGAATTGAATGCATATCATACTTTTTGATGAATACATAGAGATGGATCTTGAATGTATGTCATACTTTTTGATGAATGCATCAACAGATATGGTTTGTACAAGAATTGAAATGAAGGCTTGTCATGCAAATTAATACAAGTGTGGAAATGAATGCACATGTTCAATACATGGAATGGAATTTAATGCATATCATACTTTTTGATGAATACACAAACATGTATGGTTTATATGGGAATTGAAATGAATGCATGTCATGCATTTTGATGAATGCATATGTAGATAGAAATGGACGTATGTCTTGGGGATTACCCCAAGGTTCATGTTCAGTTATGTGCATCATGTCTTAAGAGCAGGTAGTCTTTTGAACTTCTATTCTTCTCTTGGGATTTTCCTTTCAAGTTTTGCCCTTTTCTTGCCAGGATGTGATAACATTTGCATCACTTTAAGATATTTAACTTATTGACTCATACTCCCTCTCTCTTCTGATGAAAAGGAAAACTCCTCCAAGTGGGGCTCTTGAGTGATGGCCGATATCGCCCTTTTAGCAAAGCAACAAGTAGTTTCTGTCCTTAGTTCAGGAAGACTTTGGAAGCTATTAAAAGTGCAAGAAAGCCCAAATTTTTTTTTTTTTTTTGTAGAACCATTAAACTTTTCAAATTATGAGAGTCCTATGAAGACATGGTCAATCAATGTAGGGAAAATATAAATTTATGAATATCAAGATGCAGCTTAACTTGAAAATATCAACATCAAATATACACGAAACCAAATGAAACAAGCACAATTGGTCGTGAGATAATTAAGACCATATCAGTGACAATATAATGGTGTAAGCGTGAACTTCACAAAGACTAATGAGAATATAGACCCTAGGCGTGATCTAGGATGGCGTAACATGTCTATTAACTTGCAGATTGACACACTTAGATGTCAAAACTATTTCATCCCATGCTTTTTTTTTTTTTATGGTGGAAATCCAACCTTATCTCTCTAATGATGAAAACATTGAAACATAAAGTTATGGCGGCTTTCACACACATGAGTAGGTAGCCTTCTCCTCTTGTCACATAGCAATGGTAGCTGCACTCACACTCACTGATAGCCATTTCCATAAGTGATGGGAGAGGGAATCGACAAAAGGTCAATCTAGGTGTGCAATACTCCGCAAGTTTTTAACAATGGCAGAGCCAGCTAAAATAGATCATAAAGGCGAATTCCAAATTCTAAGAAGTCTCGAGGAGTGTGCATTAAGTTAAACATGAATCACCAATATGGCAAAGATCATCAAAACCATTGACTCATATTTATGCAAGTGATCATGCACACAAGATTCATCCTCAAACAAGCATGCACATCAATCTATTCATAATTAAATATTTGCCCCAGTGATTGTGCACGTATAGGACAAGCACTATCAAAAATCTTTTTGGTTTTTCTAATTTTTTTTTCAAAGATTAAATCACTCGGGCTTGCCAATGTGCGCTAACCTTCCTTTTGAGGGTGTAGCTATTTGTTGCTTTGCTAGGACATCCTTCAGAAGTCACTTTTTGGACTTTAATGAGATATGTGATTGATCCTCATCTCTGACCCCTCTATATTTCCCCTCTCTCTTTACTTCCTCTTTTTCTCTCCCCTCTTTTTCGAGTTAGAGGTTGTTTTTGCTGAAGGTGGTGCTTATGATATCCCATCCTTCAAGTCAGGGTAAAACATTTGAAGGAGAATTCCTAAAGGAAAACATCATTCATGGAGTACTATGAGACAATGACATAAACGTTAAAACTTTGGATCCTTTTCATTTAGATGCTGTTATTTTCATACTCAAACTTGAGTTAAAAATTGAAAGATGGGTTTGAAAGAAATCTCCCTTTTTTGAAATAAACTCCTCAGACTGGTTTTGGAATCACGCTGGCATCCTTCACACTCTATTTTCCATGTGTGTCATCTAATTGCATAGGGATGGCTTCGGGGGTTTGAGGTCTAGTGGAGTGGCAACATGGTGTTGAGGTCATGGCTTTGCATGAATTATGAATTAGGCGGGATACTGGAGGGATTCTATTAGTTTGACTGTGCTCTTGGTCCTGAAAAAAGAAAAATAAAATGCGGTTAGCATATGGGGTTGAAGATTTTATGCAATGTATGTCCTATAGGGGTCCCTTCTTTGAGGGGATCTAAGCATGATGCTAAGTCCATTTTGGAGGTGGGGTTTACCCCTATGTAAAATACAATACCTCTTCGGCATGGGCCGATTTATACTTCTTTGTGTTGGTAATCCCGCCTCCATGGATGAAGGGAGATTTGGGCCTCTCTTAAGATATGGTTCTATGCATGCCATGAATCCTTAGGGTTGGAGAAACCCTTAGGGGTTTAGGTAGGCTTCTATTTGGCACGAGATTGGATTTGCTCCTTTCTCTCTACAGTTGATTGAATGCATGAGAATGCAATAACTCAAGTTTCTTGAAACTTTGGTCTTGGAATGGATATTAATGCGTGAGCCTAATAGTAAATACATGAGCAACATAATGACAATAAATAGGCAGTTTCGAAGACCCCCTTTTTGTTCTCACTTTATCCTTTGGTTTTCTTTGACCTTTGTGGGCAAGGGAGAAGACAATGGGAATGTAAAAAGAAAAATAAAAAGGAGAAGTTAGTGCCTTTGGATTTGAAAATTTTTATGCAATGCAAGCCTTAGGGGTGCCCCTACTTTGAGAGGGAGACTAAGCATGATGTGTTAGCTTACTTTTGAAGATAGTAGGTTGCCCCTGTATGTAATACTGTACATGTATGAACCTGTTCATTCATTCATTCATTCATACGTTCATGCACTCATTCGATAAAGTAGGAAGGACAATTTTATTGCATTTGATTCTTTTTCTTTCTTTGAAAGTACATTTGAAGGGGAAGGGGAACATTTTCCTTGGGGTTTTCACCTATTCTATTTTTACAATTGAAATCCAAAACTACTCTTAAGTCTTCAAATTTGCCTTCCTTGGTAGAGGTCAATAAGAGACATTGCTTCCAGATTACCCATTGTCTTCTTGGCAGTCTTATCTCCGTGAGCGAAGAGGGATTAGGGCCCCTCTTTATGAGATGACTTTGATGTATGTCATCAATCCTTAGGGTCTCTTGGTACCCTTAGGAGTTTTGGGTTAGCTTGATTTGAGCGAGAAGGTCTTTGGGCCTTTCTCTGAGGGTTGATTAGATGTATGGAGATGTAATGACTTGAGTTACTTTGGGAACTCTTGTCTTGAAATAAATTTCAATGCATGAGCAGTTATGATGCAAAAAGATGTATTTATAGTACAACAATGAAGATTAAGCATGGCATCATAAACAGAAAGTAAAAGAAAGTAAAGCGGTCACCCTTTCCTCCTTAGTTTTGAAATTGACGCATGTGTCCTAAATCCGGTAAAGGTTTGACTATGCATGGGTGCTACATGAGCATGAGGTTGGGGGTTTACTAATGTTTCCTAAAAAGCTTAGTTCCCGAACCTTCAAACCTCCGACGTCCACCCCCGAAAGGGTGAGCTCCCTCTTTGGTTGGTGGTTCGAGAGGGGAACTATCAAGAGACCGTAGGCTGAGAAACTGATACAGCATCCGCCCACAGTCAATATACTGTTCCCCCTTCTATCTAGAAGGGTAGTAACCAAGTAATATATGCAAAATGCAAATGCAAGTGAACGCACCAAATGTGTGTGAAATTTTCAAAAATAGAGGAAAGGACCCAACAACACACATCACATCCTGTTCATTCATTCACATACATGGCAATAAATAAGACATGAAATAAAATGTGAACCAAGGTCCACCTACAAAAGAAAAATGCAAAGAGTTAGTAACTTTTCAAAAAACTCAATGTAAGGTAAAATGGATGATCAATGTAAGAGCATGAATGTAAGCAATGAATGCAAGTGATGACACTTATTTGGAAATCTTTTTGACAAATAAGATTTGTTTTGGAAATTTGGAAAAATTTGAAGAGTGGATAAAACTGGATAAGGTAACCGGAGATTCTAGGTGAGTGAAGGGTGAAGGGACAAGTCAATGGCCTAACCCTCTAAGTTTTCCCAGTGGAGTCGCCAGCTGTCGCGCCTCGATTTTTAGGTCTAAGGTCCTTTCGGCTTGGAGACAAAGCATGGAACTCTATTATTAGAACTCATCCTCCTAGAAGAACGAGTGCGACTAGGTTTGAATTGAAATCGGTTTGATTAAGGGATTTTTTAGAAAAATAAGAGTCGCCACCTAACTAGATTAAGGTGAGTTAGGGCACCTAAAACCGAGTATTAATCCGAAAATTAAACTTAGGGCTTTTGGAGAAGATTTTGAAAACTCCTTCAAGGGAGGGTTTTTAAGAAAATAGGTTGTTTGGCATCCTTTGAAAAGATTTAAGCCCTTTTTTAAAATAACTCCATTTTGGTCTTTCAAAAAACAGAAATCTATGATCTAGGGGTTGGTTACGTGTAGGGAACATATCCTAATATCATCACCTTACCCCGCCCTTTCGGTACCTACATGTCTAATCACCCTTTGTTCACTCACTAGAATAACCGGTTACCATTATTCACTTAATATCCACTTTAGAATTTTGAAAACGGGGTTTAGTCATCACTGTTTGGATGAATGATGCATGATGCATGATGCAAGTTTTGGAAGAAGTTTGAAAGCGCAGGAGTTTTGAAGGGGTTTAAGATAGAAACTTTGAATTGATAGAAACTTTTGAAAAGGGGATTGGGGTTGAAATAGAGGTTATGACTGCACCATTTTAGGTTGCTTACGTATCTCATTTGGCAAGAATCAGGTTATTCATAGTTCGGGCAAGGGCCCAATAAAAAACAGGCGTATTAGGGCCTTTGGAATATTTTTGAAGACACATTGAGGTTTTTAGAGAGATGTAAAGATACTTTAAGGTCTTTGGAAGAAGAGAACTTAAGAAATCAGATGTTAGAGGGTTTTTGGAATAGGACTTGAATGGTTTTTGAAAAGTGTTCTTGAAACAGGGTTTTGGAGTGCTTTGAAATGTTTTAGAATAACTCAAAGGAGTTTTGGAAATGCTTTGAAATAACTCAAGAGGGTTTTGAAAATGTTTTAAAGTGTTGTTTTGAAAACCTAAGGTATAATTTTGGAGTGTTTTAGCAAATTGGATTTTAAAGAGTTTTTAAAAGAGTTTTTGAAAACACCTACTCCTTTGGAACCCTAATATGGACAACCTCGGGAGTTGTTCTTGATATATCACCTTCCTTTGGAATCC
Source organism: Euryodendron excelsum (assembly GCA_033060915.1). Taxonomy (NCBI): domain Eukaryota; kingdom Viridiplantae; phylum Streptophyta; class Magnoliopsida; order Ericales; family Pentaphylacaceae; genus Euryodendron; species Euryodendron excelsum. The sequence goes on along the minus strand of CM065391.1, from coordinate 8,548,741 downwards.
TTAACCATAAAAGGGGTAGGGACACCTTAGGATAGTGAGTTCTTGAAAACGTTTTTAAAGATAGAGTGTAGGAGTATTTGAAAATGTTATAGAGTTGGTTTTTGAAATCTCAAAAAAGTAGGTGGTTTTGGAAAAATGGGTTATGAGAGTAGTTTTAAATAGGAAGAACCTTAAAAATGGGTCCATAAGTTGAAACCTTGAAGTATAATACCCTAGGTTGGGTTGGCCTAAAATTAAGAGTAACCTAAGGTTAACTAGCTTGGGTTAGGTTAACTTAGGGTTGAGGTGACCTAGGATTAACTAAAGTTTACCCAGGGTTGGATGACTAGGGTCAAGTTAACCTATGGTTGGATAACTAGGGTCAAGTTAACTTAGGGTTGGATAGCTAGGGTCAAGTTAACCTAGGGTTGGATTGGAATGTGGTTTTGAAAGGTGATTTTATGCATTTTTTAAAAGAGTTTTAGAAAATAAATCATGTTATGCAAAGGAGTTTGGTTGACAACCCTTTTGAAGATCATTTCCATGAAAATTTAACTCTAGCCAAGAATATGATTTATATGGTTGGTGCTTGAAAACCATTCCAAAGAAGGTTTTCTTAGGACTATTGCAACCTTTATCTTGAAGAGGCTCCAAAAATCAATACAATGATAACAACTTTTTGAAAAACCATTTTTAATGCAAAGATGGAGAGAATGAACTTTTGAAAACCATTTTCGAGAAGAAGGTTTTGAAAACCGTTTTCCAAAGGAAATTATTCTTACAAATCAAGTTTCCTATGACCAATATAACGGGAGACCACTCAAGAGAGGGTTCCATGTGGCCATTCTAACCACTAAACTTGAGAGAATAGAAACCTTGAAAATCAAAGAGTTCGAAAATCATTTTTGTGCAAGAATAAAAAGAGAAGGGAACCATTCTAACAATTTAGGGCTCCTATGGCCAATATAAAAGGGAGACCACTTAAGAGAGGATTCCACGGGGCCATTTCAACCACTAAACTTGAGATAATAGAAACCTTGGGAATTAGAAATTTTGAAAACCATTTTTATGTAAGTTGAAATGCAAATATGCCAAAATGGGAGTAAAGGGTTATGAGAGATTTTCTAAGGCATGATTTCCTAGAGTATCACCCTAAACTTAAAGGGACCAACTCTTAGAATCATTTTGAAGCGAATATTGAGCTTGAAAATGGCATGGAAACAAGAATAGTGTATGTTTTGAAAAATATTATTACAAACATGACAATAAAGCCAAGCACACAAAACATGAACAAGATAGCAATATGCAAAGGGGTCATGAATACATACAAGGCTTTAGACTACACCACATAATCAGGGGGCTCCAAGGCCATACCATCTTAAAGTAGACTAGTGAGAGATCCCCCTACACAGTGGCTCTCACTAACTTTCCTCTAGGCATGAACTAAGAGCTCTCTTGCTTCAAACATGCAACAAAAGTGGGTTAGAAGATGGGATTAAAATAGAGAATAGCCTAACTATGCTAGGAGAGATAAGAGAGGAGTAGGGGAGACAAAAACATAAAAGAAATACCACATTTTGCCTTCAATACACTTGCAATCTTTTATGGATGTCTTGACTTGAGCTTGAAGGGCTTTAAGTTTGCTTGATGGGCTGGAAGGAGGTGTTCTATGGTGTAGAAGGCTATGTAGATAAAGTGTATGGCGTAGGGAAAGATGGAATCTAGCCTAAGTGTTTGAGAGGTGGGATGTATATAGGATTTTGAGGTTCTGGAGCAGTTTCAGTAGAGTTTCGCATTAATTTTTGATTCTAGAATATGTAAAAGGGGAAGCTTGTATTTATAGGCAACTTGGGAGAGACCTGGCGCATGTGCTACATGTGCTTGACCAAATTTTTCCCTAGCGCATGTAGCACATGCGCCAGTACTGTTCCATTGCCAGAATGCCACGTGGCACCCATTGTAACTGCTAAATCCTGACGGTTGATCGAACTTTGGTCAATTTGATCAAAATCTGGGTGCATGTAGCATACGCTCCGCCATCAAGAGTGTTCGTTTAAACTTTGTCTCGATAATTGAGCCAACTAGGAAGGTTTCGAAAGAATTGGTTGCACCCGAGGTGTTCTCCTAGGGTTTCTTATGAACTTTTGTGCTTTCAAAAAGTATGAATGGTGTTCAGAAGTGTGACATATCTTCTCGAGAAATGTATATAAAATCGCATCTTTGCAGAGCATCTATGATATGCTCTGCAGGGGTTCAAAAGTAGCTATTTTTGTGTTGCATAACTAAGGCCTTCGGGAAGCGATATCTTTGATCAGACCGTACCGATGGAAAGTACTCTAGAAATACTTTCGAGAATTTCCTAATTTACGCATTTCTCAAGTCATTTGATGGTACATCATAATCAGGGAATTCGAAAAAAGGTCAATCCAGGAGGAGCGTCTGTGAGACGCTCCAGGGATGCTGAAAGTTACAGTTTTCGAGCCATACGATGAAGAGCTTCGAGAAGCGATCTATCTGATCGAGCCGTATCGATGGAAAGACCTATGAACGAGCTTTTAGGAATTCCCTGGTGTCGCGCCCAGATTTTTGGCACTCGAGGAATACACACACAAGCGGGAAAAATGTTGTACTCTCTCGTTAGAACTCACCCTCCTAGAAGAGTGAGTGCGACTAGGTTTGAATTGAAAATAGAATTGAATAAAGGGCTTTTGAAAAAGATTTGGAGTCCCCACCTAACTTAATTAAGGTGAGTTAGGTCACCTAAAAACTAAGCATAATCCGAAGACTACACTTAGGGTTTTTGAAAAAGGTTTTGAAAATATCACCTTAAGAGAGGGTTTTTAAGAAAACAAGTTGTTTGGCAACCTTTGGAAAACATTTAGCCCTTTTTAGAAAAATAACTCCTTTTGGTTTTTGAAAACAGTGATTCTAGGTTCGGAGGTTGGTTACGTGTAGGGAAGACGCACTAAGCTATCACCCTACCCCGCCCTTTTAGTACCTACATGTCAATCTACCCTAGATTCACCTATAAGAGTCTTTAATTAACTATTGGCCAATCCTATCCACTTTGAAAAACAATGCTTGAAAAGAAACTAACATGATGCATGATATGCAAGTACAAGTTAAGAGAATTGGAAAAAAAAAATTTGGAAATAAATTTGAAAAGAAATTGATTTGATTTGAAAGACATTTGAAATTGGATAGATTTGAAATTGAGAAATTTTGGAAATTGAAAGTAGAAATTTGAAAATAGAAATTTGAAATGGGAAATTTGAAAATAGATTGGAGATTTGGAAAGATTTTGGAATTTGAAATTTGAAGAAAGTTGTGACCGCACCTATGAAGGTGGAATTGAAAGTTTGAAAAGTGTTGTGACCGCACCTATGAAGGTTGCCTACGTATCCCTTTGGGGGAATCAGGTCAGTCGTAGTTCAGACTGGAGTCCGATTGAAAATAGATTGATTTGAAGAGAGAGATTGGATTGGAAGAAAGAGATTGAATTGAAAATTGGGTTTGATTTGAGATTAGAAGAGGAGATTGGAAATTGAAATTGAGAAGATCGGACTTTGATTTGAAGAGATAGATTTGGACTTGCTTTGAAAAAGAGAAGGTTTGAGAAAACCTAGACTTAGGAAAGAGAAGAGACTTAGGAAAGACTTGAGATTAAGGAAGATTGGAATGGAATGTTGGAAGATTAGGAAGATTTGGAAACTTGGAATTTAGGAAAGATTTGCATTAGGAAAGCTTCGAATTAGGAAAGTGTTATTTTTGGAAAGTTTTGAATTAGGAAAGTTTTAGGTTTAAGAAAGTTTTCACTTTAGGAAAGTTTGGAAATTGGAAAGTTTTGAAAATTGGAAAATTTTGAATTTAGAAAGTTTTGAAATAGGGAAGTTTTGAAAGTAGGAAAGTTTCGTTTGAGAAATGAAAGTTTTCAATTTAGGAAATGTTTGAATTAAGAAAGTTTCAACTTAAGAAAGTCTTAAATTAAGAAAGTTTTGAGTTTAGAAAAGTTCTAGATTTGAAAAGATTTTGAAGTTTTGGAAAGTTTAGAATTTGGAAAGGTTTAGGTTTAGAAAGATTTAACTTGAGAAAGTTTCAAATTTAGAAAGTTTTGAATTTGGAAAGATTTGAAATTTAGAAAGTTCAAGATTTAGAAAGTTTTAGAATTTTAGAAAATCTTGAGATCAGGAAAGGTTTGAGTTTAGGAAAGGTTTGAAAACTTAGATTTGAAAAGTTAAGATTTGAAAAGAGGGTAGAATTAAGAAAGGGTTGAATTAGAAAAGATTTGAAAGTTGAGTTTTAAAATTTAGGAAATATTTTTATGTTCAAGTTTTGAAAACTTAAGGTTTGGGAAAGTGGAAGTTTAGGAAGGATTTGAATTAGGGAAGATTTGGATTTTGTTTCTAAAAGGGAAGGTTTGATATTGTTTCCAAAAAAATGGAGGATTGGGTCTAATTTCCTAAACGGGAAGATTTGATTCAGTTTCCTAAAGAGAAGATAGGATTTGGCAAGAATTTAGAAAGGGGGATTCTAGAAACCCTAGATTTGAAAAATTATAGTTTTGACGTAGAAAAGAGGTTTTGGAAACGTGTATCGTTTGGATGTGAAAACAAGGGGTTTTGCAAACCTAGGTCTGGGGCAAAGTTTGAAAAATCACGTTTTTGGAAAGAAAATTAAAGTTTCCTAATTGCGAGTTCTACGGTTTGACTTGGGCTTCTAAGAAAAGAATTTTTGGAAAGCGCGTTTTTGGAGACGAAGATTTTCTAAAAGGGAATCCTAGGGAGGAGTTTTTGGAAAGTGAATTTGAAGAGGGAGTTTTTGGAAAAAGATTTTAAAGAGAAGGAGTTTTGGAAAGTGTGTTTTTAGAAATGAAGATTTTCTAGAAGGGAAATCCTAGAGGGGAATTTCTAGAAGGAAGATTTTGGAAAAGAGTTTTTGGAAAGATTTTTGGAGAGAGTTTTTCTAGGAAAGTTTTTGTAGAAGATTGTTGAAGAGAGTTTTTGAAAAATTTTTGGGGAACGTTTTTAGAAAGTGGATTTTGAGAGAGGATTTTGGAAAGTAGTTGAAAAAGGGAGTTTTGAAAAATAGATTTTGGAGGGAGTTTTTGAAAACAACTTTGGAGAGGAGAGTTTTACGGAAAGTATGTTGAAAAAGAGATTTTTAGGAAGAAAGACTTTTTGAAAAGAGAGTTTTTAAAAGGAGTAAAAACATCTCACTTTCCTAAAGCAATTCTAACCATAAGAGGGCTAGAACCACTTTAGGAAAGCGGTTTTGAAAAACAATAAGATTTGAAAATATAGGCCATAAGAGTCACTTTTAATGTAACACTTTCCTAAAGCAACCCTAGCCATGGAAAGGCTAGAATCACCCTAGGATTTTGGTTTTGAAAACAAGTTTTTGAAAAAGAGATTTTGATGCAATCTTGAAAACAAGTTTGAAAACAATTTTGAAAACGAGTTTGAAAACGAATTTTGGAAGATGCAAGACTATGATATGCACAATGCAATTTGGGGTCGTGAACATACAAGGCTAAGGCTTCACCACATAATCAAGGGGGTCGGACCCACGTGGTCTTTGGTTAGACTAGAAGAAAGCCCTCGACACGATGACTCTCCAATAGCCCAATCCTACACATGGTCCGGAAATCCCCTTGTTTCAAGCATGCAAAGAAAGCGGGGAAAGAGATGGGGGATTAAATAGAGAAAACCCAAGTGAGTTAGGAGAGAGAAGAGAGAGGGGGGAAGTGCGGAAATTTAAATAGGGAGCCTACCGTATGTCTTGTTTATTTTGCGCGCCATGCTGTCTTCGGTCTTCGGTCGTTGTCTTGATCTTTTTCTTCGACCGTCAAGGGTTGTCGTCAAGCTTTGGATTACAACTCTTCAAGTCTTCAAATGATGGTTGAAGGCTAGTGTATGAGTGTATGGGGATGTATAGGAGTGTATATGAGGCTAGGATTTAGTGTATGGTGACTAGGGTTTGGAAAACCTAAGGAAACTAGGGTTTTGGAGGTGCTCGAGCTCTGTATATCGAAATATATGATTTTTAAGTTAAGTTTTCAGACCCTTTAATCGCTGAAAGAGGCTCTGTATTTATAGAGGTTGGACAACACTGGCGCCTATTGCAGTGGCGCCAGGCCAGAATTTATACTAGCGCCACTAGGAGTGGCGCCAGGCCATTTTTTGGCTTGTAATGGCGCCAGCCAATTAGGAAAGGTTTAAGGTCGGCAAGCAACATATTTTTTACTAGATTTGGGTGCCTGTACTAGTGACTACCATGCAATTTTTAGTCTGGCTTCACTAGGAGTGACTCCGAAAAGTCCGGGAATGATTTGAAGGAGCCGGGAATGACCCGGAAGGCTGGAAAGGAGCAGGAACACTTAAAATAGTGTCCTGGAGGTATTTGACTTGAAAATTGAGGATAATATGTGTCAGAAAGGTTGACCGGGCCTTTAGGGGCCAAACGGTCAATCGAACCGGGAAACTGCCGGGACAAACTTGGACTGTCCCGGAAGAAGACTCGTGATCTGAAAACATCATTCAGAATGTTCCTAGAGGTTGCCAGTTTGATTTCCAGAGCCGGCATGGTCAGAAGAGGTGACCGGTCCACCAGGGGCAAAACGGTCATTTCGCACCGGGTTTGCCGGAACTGACTCGGAATGATCCGGATGGATAGAGGAAGGTTGAGAATACTATAAGAAGTAATCTCAGAGGATTACCAGTTTGATACCCAGAGCTAGTGTGGTTGGAAAAGGAGACCGGCCCACCAGGGGCAAAACGGTAATTTAGCTTCAAGTGGGCCCTACAGGCTCCAGAAGCAACTGGTGGACTAAATTCAAGTTAAAAAAGGCGGGCTTAGAGTCTAAATATGCATGTGATGTGTGAAAGTGAGCTTGGTCAGCTCGGAGATTGCCGAGCGGGCAAAAATGGGTGCTTACACCTGGTTTACGCATTTCTCAAGTCATTTGACAGTGCGTTATAACGAGGGAATCGGGACAAAATGCAATTTTGGCAGAGCTTCTGCGAGACACTCCAGGAAACTTTTATCGAGTTGTGGGTGTTGAGCGCCGTAAGGTCCTCCTTAGGTTAAACAGGGGTGTGTGACAAGACCCGCTATTTAATAACCTAAAACCATTGTGGTTTCGGGGTGTGTTCAGGTTGTCAGGGGTAAAATGGTCATTTTGGCTGGGTTTGGTTGAAAATGGGCAAGAATGGATTGCAGTGTGATGGCAAGCATACTAGGTCATTCAGGGATGGTTTCGAGAGAGTTTTTCACTGTTTGCTGGGATTTGTACTGTGGTGGGGCATTCAGGGGAAAACGGTCATTTTGACCGGAGTTGATTGGAACGAGACCAGAATTGGATAGGAAGGCGTATTGAGCACGCCTAACTGTCTATGAATACTTTGAAAAGGTGGGCTTATCGTCTTGAGGGACTTTGAACTTTCTCAAGACTTGTCTAAAGGCCCAAGGGGCAGGTTTGGTCATTAGGCTTCAGTTGGGCCCAGCAGGCCCGATGAGCGGTTAACTAATTGGATAGGGGTTTGAAAGTTGATTTTGGCTTGAATCTGCCTACAGAGTTTTGAAAGGGAGTTCAGTCAAGCCGGAGATTGCCGAGCGGGCAAAAATGGGGTGCTTACACTAAAGTAGAAAGCTAGATTTTGATTCCAAAAATAGATGATTTGATTTTGTTTCCAAAATTGGAAAATTTGATTTAGGTTCCTAAATTGGAATATTAGATTTGATATGGAATTGGAAAGGTTGAGTTTTGAAATTCTTGGTTTTGGAAATCTATGATTTAGTTGAAAAAGAGATTTTGGAAATCTATGATTTGATGTAGAAAAAGAGGTTTTGAAAATCTATGATTTGGTGGAAAAAGAGGAAGTCGTGATTTTAAGAAAGTAACTGGGGTTTTCTAACCATGGATTCTAGGGCTTGACTTGGACTCTAAGACAAAGATTTTTTTGAAAAGTAAACATTTGAAAAGAATTTTTAAAAAGTAGATTCTTGGAAAGAGCTTTTAGAAGGCAAATTTTTGAAGAGAGCTTTTGGAAAGAATATTTGAAAAAAAATTTGAAAAGGGATTGAATATGAACTTTTGAAATCTTTTGAATATCCTACTTTCCTAAAATGATTCTAACCATATGAATATTAGAACCATTCTGGGGTTGTGATTTTGAAAAATAACAAAGATTTGAAATATGGACCATAATGATCACTTTGAATATCACACTTTCCTAAAATGACCCTAACCATGGAATGGCTAGAATCATCTTAAAAATGTGGTTTTGAAGAAAATTTAGGATTTACATCAAAAAATTTGGACCTTGATGGTCACACTGAAAGTAACACTTTCCTAAAACAACCTTAACCATAGAATGGCTAGAATCATCCCAAGAGTGTGATTTTGAAAACAAGTTTGAAAAGGGAGATTTTGAATGCAAGTTTTGAAGAAAAGAGTTTTGATGCAAGTTTAAAAACAACTTTGAATGAATGTATGAATATGATATGTAGAATGCAATATAGTCATGAACATATCAGGCTAGGCTTCACCACATAATCAAGGGGGCCGAGCCCACACCATCAAAGGCTGAATTTGAAAAAAGCCCCCAGCACAGTGACCTTCAACAATTCTTCCTAGGCATGAACTAGAGAGTTCCTTGTTTCAAGTATGTAGAAGAGAAGGTAGAAGATCGGGATTAAAATAAAAAAAAAACCCAAGTGGGTTAGGAGGAAGAAGAGAGAGGGGGGATTACATAAAAATAAATAAATAACCAACCTCATATTCTTCTTACTTTGATTGCTTGGTTTGTTTTGCTTTATCTTGAATCTTGAGAGCTTTGAAGTTGTAGCACCTGAGTCTTCAATGGCTTCTTGGAGGCTTTTGTTTAAGTGTATATGATGTATGGAGGTTAGGGTTTAAGTGTATAGAAGTTAGAGCTTGAAGAGACTTGAGAGAATTAGGGTTTGGAGAGACTTCAAGCTTTGTTTTCAAAGAAACAGCATTTCTGGACTAAGTTTGCTCACCTTTTTTACACAAGGGGAGGGTCTATATTTATAGACAACTGAAATAGCCTTGGCGCTTGTTACAGTGGCGCCAGGGCAAAAATTCTACTAGTGCCACTAGGAGTGGCGTCAAGCCATTTATTGGTTTGGCGCCACTACTAGTGCCAGCCACTTAAGAAAGTTTTAAGGTGGCAGGAAATGTATCTTTCGACCCTTAAGAAGTAAGAGAAAAGATTTGGATGCCTGTCCTAGTGACTACCATGCAATTTTTGGCTTGGCTCTACTAAGAGTGATTCCGAAAAGTCCGAGAATGATCCAAAAGGTTTCAAGTAACCTGACTTGGCCGAGAATGGACAGGAACCTTACAGAGAGTGTCTCGGAGGTAACTAGCTTAAGAAGCAATGCCGGAATGTTTGCTAAGGGCAAAACGGTCAATTGAAGTTAAAAATATCAAAATAGACTCAAAATGACCCGTAAGAAGGCTTGAAGGTTGAAAACACTATTAAGAGTGCTCCGAAGGGTTTCCGGTTTAATACCCAGAGCTAGTGTGGCTGGAAACACGACCGGCCCACTAAGGGCAAAACAGTCATTTTACACTGAATTTGCCAAAAAGACTCGGCATGATCTGGAAAGGTGTTGGAAGGTTGAGAATACTATTAGAAGCATCCTCGGGAGGTTACCGGTTTAATTCCCAAAGCCAGTATGGTTCCCGAAGGCAATCGGATGCATAGAGGCAAAATGATCATTTTGACCAGATGGTCTCGAAATTGGTCCAAAACCGACTGGAAGGCAGTTGAACATGCCAGATCGTCTTTAGGACAATCTTGAAAGGGTGGACTTACCGCTCTATAGACTCATGTACTTTCTCAAGAAGCGTGTTAGAAAAGGCTCAAAAGACAGTTTGGTCATTTTTCACAGGAGTAGGCTAGCAGGCACTGGTGTTAACCCAAGTTTTGAGTGTTATCGTCACTCTAATGATGTGTGATAAGTTGGCTTCCAAAGGTATCTCGTCCTTTGGTAAACATACCACAGCCAAGAGGCGAGTTCAATCTCGTCATATAGAGGGTTTGTTGGCAATTCCCGATATCAATCTATTTACAAGTGTTTCTGCCACTCTGACGGTTGCGATATTTGTGAGTGTTTTCACCACTCTGACGGTGTGCATTCATTTCGGAGACAGCTTGATCTCAAGAAGCTGTTATATGGACTTATCATCTGAGGGATTAACTTTCTGGAAAGATGTGCTAGATAATGGACATTCTACATTGGCGGGCTAGCAAGAGCTAGAAGTGAATTGTTCGACCATCTCGGGGACTTGGGTTCCATCCCGGTCAATAGGTTTGAAGAGACTTACCATTTCAAGGAGTTTTCTTAGAGAACGTGCCGGACTGGATGGACTTATCATTTGAGGGATTAACTTTCTCAAAAAACATGCCGAATTGAGTTTAATTGGTTTGGACTGGAATTGAGATTGAAATACGGACTTACTGTCTTTAGGAAGACGTGCCAACTAGAATTGGACCTAGCAATGCCCCAGGGGTATTTTGGTCATTTTGCTTCCATTGGGTCTGATGAGCCCGCGAAGTGATTGATTAACTAGATTTGATATGGAAAACTGATTTGGACTTGAATGTGTCTATGTCGATTTGAATGTGAGTTTGGTTAGACCGGAGATTACTGAGCGGGCAAAAATGGAGTGCTTACAAAGTTTTTCTTTTCAGATAAGGGAGAAGAGAGCTGGGTTTGAAAATTAAAACCCTGAGAATGGGATAACTACTATCTCGTCATATCAGAAAAAAGGCAAAACCAAGAAGGGAGACCTCGAGATAGGAACAAAGTTCAAAATGGCAAGCTCACAATTGACATTTAGTTAAACCAAAAGGCTTGGAACCTATCTCGGGGCCTATTTTCATGGAACTTGTGCATCCGTTTATTTTGCCATTCTTAGACTTTACTTAAACCCATACATGCAACGATGCACCAATAAGTTTTCATAAAGCCTGTACATATCAACCATTGTCTGTATACATCATGATTCATGCATCCCTGCGCATATATATCCTTACTTTCCATTTTTCGTGTGCATATTTTAAAGATAAGATTAAAAAAAAAGCCAATCATCATCCCATGTAAAATATAAAATCATCATACAATCATCATCTATAAAGGCCAACACATGGCCTCGGAACATAAAAATATATAAATAAAATTACAAGTCTAACAAAGCTACAACTATGTCAGCAGAAGGATAGAGGCGCCTCAAGAAGCAGGATCGTCATCCAAATCAAAATCTCCAATATCCAGCACATACAAAGGAGGCTAACTGGAAGAAGGTCCGGCATCATAAGGACCCAAACCAAGAAGAACAAGAAGAAAGAAAACTTGGCATCAGGACACCAAAAACGTATAAAGAATATGAAAAATGAATCAAAAGTAGCATACCCAGTGGGCCTCCATCAGAGATATACGGGCAGTCAGAGCATCCACCTCAACACGGTACTGATCTCGAGCATAACAAGCTGTTGTATACTCCTCCTGAGAAACAAACCTCTAGGTCTGATGCCATAGCTTGACCACCTCATGACCAGCCACTTGTTGTCACGCCCAGATTTTTCGCACTCGAGGAATACTCACACAAGTGGGAAAAACACTGTACTCTCTCGTTAGAACTCACCCTCCTAAAAGAATGAGTGCGACTAGGTTTGAATTGAAAAATTGATTTGAATAAAGGGCTTTTGAAAAAGATTTGGAGTCGCCATTTAACTTGATTAAGGTGAGTTAGGTCACCTAAAAACTAAGAGTAATCCGAAAACTACACTTAGGGTTTTTGAAAAACAATTTGAAAATATCTCCTCAAGAGAGGGTTTTTTAGGAAAACGGGTTGTTTGGCAACCTTTGGAAAATATTTAGCCCTTTTTTAGAAAAATAACTCCGTTTGATCTTTGAAATCAGTGATCCTAGGTTCGAAGGTTGGTTACGTGTAGGGAAGACGCACTAAGCTATCACCCTACCCCGCCCTTTCGGTACCTACATGTCAATCTACCCTAGATTCACCTATGAGAGTCTTAACTAACTAATGGTCAATCCTATTCACTTTGAAAAATAATGTTTGAAAGGAAACTAACATGATGCATGATATGCAAGTGCAATAGGAGAGAATTGAAAAATAGATTTGGAAATAAATTTTAAAAGAAATTGAAAATAGATTTGAAGAGATGGAATTGAAATTGGAAAGTTTGAAAATTGAAAGTAAAAATTTGAAAATAGAAATTTTGAAATTGGAATTTTGAAAATAGATTGGAATTTGAGATTTGGAAAGATTTTGGAAACCACACCCATGAGGGTGGAATTGAAAGTTTGAAAAGTATTATGACCGCACCTATGAAGGTTGCCTACGTATCCCTTTGGGAAAATCAGGTCAGTCGTAGTTCGAACCGGAGTCCGATTGAAAAGAGAAGAATTGATTTGAAGAAGGAGATTGAACTGGAAATTGAATTGGGAGATTGAGAGATTGAACTTTGAATAAAGGATTGAAAATTGGAACTTGGAATTGAAAAGATTGAATTTTGATTTGAAAAGAGAGAACTTGGAAAAGGGATTTAGTTTTATTTTGGAAAGATGGAGGTTTAGGAAACCTAGACTTAGGAAAGAGACTTAGGAAATATTCGACTTGACTTGGAAAGTTTAGGAGATTAGGAAAGATTGGACTTAGGAAATGTTTGAATTAGGAAAGGTTCAAGTTAGGAAAGTGTCATTTTAAGAAAGTTTCATTTTTGGAAAGTTTTGAAATTAAGAAAGTTTTGAATTAAGAAAGTTTCAACTTAGAAAAGTGTTGTTTTAGGAAAGTTTCGAATTAGGAAAGTTTTAGGTTTAGGAAAGTTTTCACTTTAGGAAAGTTTTGAAATAGGAAGGTATTGAATTTAGAAATGCTTTTGAATTAGGAAAAGTTTAGTTTAAGAAAGGCTCAGAATTTAGAAAGTTTCAAGTTAATAAAGTTTTGAATTTTGTAATGTTTTGAAAAAGGGAAGTTTTGAATTTGGAAAGCTTTGAAAACAAGGAAGTTTTGAAAATAAGAAAGTTTCATTTTAGGAAAGGTTTGAAAAAGGAAAGTTTTCAGTTTAGGAAATGTTTGAATTAAGAAAGTTTCAACTTAAGAAAGTCTTAAATTAAGAGAGTTTTGAGTTTAGAAAAGTCTTAGATTTGGAAAGATTTGAAGTTTAAGAGAGTTTAGAATTTAGAAAGTTTTTAGGTTTAGAAAGATTTAACTTAAGAAAGTTTCAAATTTAGAAAGTTTTGAATTTGGAAAGATTTGAAATTTAGAAAGTTTAAGATTTAGAAAGTTTTAGAGTTTTAGAAAATCTTGAGATTAGGAAAGGTTTGAGTTTAAGAAAGATTTAAAAGCTTGGGTTTGAAAAAGATTTTGAAAAGGGGTAGAATTAGGAAAGGGTTGAATTAGGAAAGATTTGAAAATTGAGTTTTAAAGCTTAGGAAAGATTTTTATGTTCAAGTTTTTGGAAACTTAAGATTTAGAAAAGTGAAGGATTAGGAATGATTTGAATTAGGAAAGAGTTGGATTTTAAAATTTAAGAAAAGATTTAAAGTTTAAACTTAGGAAACTTATGGTTTAGGAAGGAATTGAATTAAGAAAGGTTTGGATTAGGAAGGGATTGGATTTGGTTTCTAAATGGGAAGGTTTGATTTTGTTTCCAAAAACGGAGGATTGGATTTGGTTTCCTAAACGGGGAGATTTGATTTAGTTTCCTAAAGGGAAGATAGGATTTGGTAAGGGAGACTCTAGAAACCCTAGATTTGAAAAATTATAGTTTTGACGTTGAAAATAGGTTTTGAAAACATGTATATTTTTTATGTGAAAACATGAGGTTTTGGAAACCTAGGTTTGGGGCAAAGTTTGAAAATCATGTTTTTTGGAGGAAAATTAGGGTTTCCTAATTGTGGGTTCTAGGGCTTGATTTGGGGCTCTAAGGAAAGAGTTTTTAGAAAGCGTGTTTCTAGAAACGAAAGTTTTCTAGAAGGGAATCCTAGAAAAGAGTTTTTGGAAAGTGTGTTTGAAGAGGGAGTTTTTGGAAAAAGATTTTAAAGAGAAGGAGTTTTGGAAAGTGTGTTTTTAGAAACGTAGATTTTGGAAGGAAAATCCTAGAGGAAAATTTTGGGAAGAAAGTTTTTGGAAAGATTTTTGGAGAGAGTTTTTCTAGGAAGGTTTTTGGTTAAAGATTGTTGAAGAGAGTTTTTGAAAAGATTTTTGGGGAAGGTTTTGGAAAGGAGTTTAAAAAGGGAGTTTTGAAAAATAGATTTTGGAAGAAGTTTTTGAAAACAACTTAGGAGAGGAGAGTTTTAGGAAAGTATGTTGAAAAAGAGATTTTTTTGGAAAAGATTTTTAAAGAGAGTTTTTAGAAGGTGTAAAAACATCTCACTTTCCTAAAGCAATTCTAACCATAGGAAGGCTAGAACCACTTTAGGAAAGCAGTTTTGAAAACAATAAGGTTTGAAAATATAGACCAAAAGGTCACTTTTAATGTAACACTTTCCTAAAGCAACCCTAGCCATAGAAAGGCTAGAATCACCCTAGGATTGTGATTTTGAAAACATGTTTTTGAAAAAGAGCTTTTGATGCAATTCTAAAAACAAGTTTGAAAACGTTTTGAAAAACAACTTTGAAAACGGTTTTTGGAAGATGCAAGACTATGATATGCACAATGCAATTTGGGGTCGTGAACATACAAGGTTAAGGCTTCACCACATAATCAAGGGGACCAGACCCACGTGGTCTTTGGTTAGACTAGAAGAAAGCCCCCGACACGGTGACTCTCCAATAGCCCAATCCTACACATGGACCGAGAATCCCCTTGTTTCAAGCATGCAAAGAAAGGGGGGGAAAGAGATGGGGGATTAAAATAGAGAAAACCCAAGTGGGTTGGAGAGAGAAGAGAGAGGGGGGGAAGTGCAGAAATTTAAATAGGGAGCCTACTGTATGTCTTGTTTATTTTGCGCGCCGTGCAGTCTTCGGTCTTCGGTCTTCGGTCTTGATCTTCGTCTTCCGTCTTCAAGAGTTATCTTCAAGCTTTGGGTTGCAGCTCCTCAAGTCTTCAAAAGATGGTTGAAGGCTAGTGTACGAGTGTATGGGGGTGTGTATGAGTGTATAGGAGGCTAGGGTTTGTGTATGGTGGCTAGGGTTTAGTGTAGGGTGACTAGGGTTTGGAGAACCTAAGGAAACTAGGGTTTTTGGAGGTGCTCGAGCTCTGTATATCAAAATATAGGATTCTTAGGTTAAGTTTGCAGACCCTTTTCACGTTGAATGAGGCTCTATATTTATAGAAGTTGGACAAACCTGGCGCCTGTTGCAGTGGCGCTAGGGCAAACTTTACACTGGCGCCACTAGGAGTGGCGCCAAGCCATTTTTTGGCTTGGCGCCACTACTAGTGGTGCCAGCCAATTAGGAAAGGTTTAAGGTTGGCAAGCAACGTATCTTTGACTAGATTTGGGCGCCTGTACTAGTGACTACCATGCAACTTTTAGCCTGGCTTCACTAGGAGTGACTCTGGAAAGTCCGGGAATGATTTGGAGGAGCCGGGAATGACCCGGAAGGCCGGAAAGAAGTAGGAACACTTAAAATAGTGTCCTGGAGGTATTTGACTTGAAAAGCGAGGACAAAATGGGTCGGCAAGGTTGACCGGGCCCTTAGGGGCAAAACGGTCAATCGGACCGGGAAACTGCCGGGACAAACTCGGACTGTCCCAGGAGAAGACTTGGGATCTAGAAACATTATTTAGAATGTTCCCAGAGGTTTCCAGTTTGATTCCCAGAGCCGGCGTGGTCGGAAAAGGAGACCGGCCCACCAGGGGCAAAACGGTCATTTTGTACCGAGTTTGCCGGGACTGACTCGGAATGATTCGGAAAGGTAAAGGGGAGCTGAGATTACTATAAAAAGTAGCCTTAGGAGGTTACCAGTTTGATAACCAGAGCCGGTGTGGTCGAAAAAGGAGACCGGCCCTCTAGGGGCAAAACGGTCATTTTGTGCCGGGTTGGCCGAAACTGACTCGGAATGATCCGGAAAGGTAAAGGAAGGTTTGAGAACACTATAAAAAGTATTATCGGGACATTACCGGTTTGATACCCAGAGCCGGTATGGTTCCCAGAGCGTTCGGATGTCTAGAGGCAAAATGGTCATCTTAACCGGAAAGTCTCAGAAAATGTCCACAGGACAATTTGGACATTTTTCACCAAAGTGGGCTAACAAACACTGGTGTTGACCTAGGTTTTGAGTGTTTCCGCCACTCTAACGGTGTGAGTATTTCCGCTACTCGGACGGGGTTGATGATTTGGGAGTATTTCCGCTACTCTAATGGCTTTGTGAGTATTTCCGCTACTCTAACGGCTTTGTGAGTATTTTTGCTACTCTAACGGTTTGGTGAGTAGTTTCGCTACTCGGACCGTCTCAAGGAATAAACTGTCTCGGGAGAGGGATTTGAAAAGCGGTCTTATCGTCTCCGAAGAGACGTGCCTGGATTGGAACCGTCTCGAGGAATAAACTGTCTCGAGAGAGGGATTGGAAAGGGGTCTTACCGTCTCCGAAGAGACGTGCCTGGATTGGAACCGTCTCGAGGAATAAACTGTCTCAAGAGAGGGATTGGAAAGGGGTCTTACCGTCTCCGAAGAGACGTGCCTGGATTGTGAGTGTTTCCACCACTCTAACGGCGGTCGTCGTGACACAGGGGTTTGTTGCCAATTCCCTATATCGACCTCTTTGTGAGTATTTCCGCTACTCTAACGGTTTTGTGAGTATTTCCGCTATTCTAACGGTTTTGTGAGTAGTTTTGCTACTCGGACCGTCTCGAGGAATAAATTGTCTCGAGAAAGGGATTGGAATTGGAAAGGTCAATGCCCCCTAAGGGCATTTTGGTCATTTTGCCTCTATTTGGGCCTGACAGGCCCATAAAGCGATGGAAAGACGGAATTTGGACCTAGAGAATTGGTTTTGATAGGAATATGCCCACAATGACTTGAAAACAGGTCTGGACGGAATGTAGACTGCCGAGCGGTCAAAAATGGGGTGCTTACACCTGTCCTCCAACCACCAAATCCAACTAGGTAAAGACACCGGTGGATCTCGCCCTAAAATGAACCTCATAATCCACACTGTGCGGAAGTAAGAAGTAGTCACCAGGCACCCCAACTATGTAAGGAATCTCAACCCCAGCTCGATAAAATCTAAACATATACTAGGGAGGGTCCTCAGCAGTATAAAAGTCAGTGTGCAGTTCTCTGCAATGACGCTCCCCCAAATACTTCTCCCATATAAGGTGGCCTCAAAAAGTAACTCGCGACCTAGACAAGAAGATAAGGTCCCTCATGCGGGTATACTGAGGAGACTAACAGTAAGGTGCCCAAGTCACATCCCGAGGTCTCAGTAACTCCAGGTTAGCCCAAAGAGTGACAAAATCTGTAAGTAAAGACCGTTGGACCACCTGCTGTCTAGCCCACCTCGTGGCTTGCGAAAACGCATCCACAGCTAGTACCTTTGGCAGGCGCACTAGCAAGTATTCATAACTCTACCATATCAGGAAAGGCCAGAACCCAATCAAGCTGCCCCTCTGAATAAACTATGGGCAGTCTATGGCATCCAACCATAACATAGGTAGAGGCTTAGATGATAAGTCAGATCTCGCAAAAGT
Organism: Euryodendron excelsum; assembly: GCA_033060915.1. Taxonomy (NCBI): domain Eukaryota; kingdom Viridiplantae; phylum Streptophyta; class Magnoliopsida; order Ericales; family Pentaphylacaceae; genus Euryodendron; species Euryodendron excelsum. The sequence continues at coordinate 8,531,072 of CM065391.1, read as the reverse complement.
GGAACGTCAGGAATTGCTAACTGATCATCTAAAAAGGAGGCATTCGTGTGCTTATCGCGAACAGATGTCAACCGTACCCGGTCCTTGAATTAAGAGACGTGTCAACATCCTCATTAACCCTCTCACCTAAAGTAGTAGAAGATTGTTCCCTGACAGAACTACCGCTCGAAGCTAACCGGCTCAAAGAACGATGAGAGCGACCACTCCCACCTCAGACAAAGCCACCCCTACTAACACTACCCTCCTTGAGATCAACCCACGGCGCCTCCTCTCAGAACCATCATCGCCCACATCCGATATCCTGAAAAACCCACAACAGAAAAGAATGTAGAAAGTCAATCAATAGCAGGATGTGCATAAAAAATAAACAAAAAAAAAAGAGAGAAGAAAAAAAAAGCAAGAAAAAAGAAAGAAAAAGAGAAAAAAGAAAGAAAAAGGGAAGAAAAAGAAAATAAAAGAAGAAAAAAAAGAGTCAAGGCACTGTCCTTTCCCCAGTTTTAGTTTCAAGTCAATTTCTAAGGTTTTCCTAGTTTTTTTTCTCAAAAGTTCTATTTTAAAATTTCAAAATGGTTTCTTGGGCTTTCTTCCTTTAAAAGCCCTGTTTCAAGTCATTTTTCTAGGGTTTTTCGAGCCTTCTCCTTAAAAATTTCCATTTCAAAATTTCAAGTTGGTTTTCTGAGCTTTCTCCTTCAAAAGCCCAATTTTGAAAAAGCCATTTTTCTAGGTTTTTTTGACTTTTTTCCTCAAAAAGTTCTATTTTAAAATTTTAGACCGATTTCTCAAGCTTTCTTCCTTTAAAAACCCTGCTTCAAGTCATTTTTCTAAGGTTTTCTAAGCTTTCTCCTCAAAAAGTTCCACTTCAAATTTTCAAACCTATTTCCTGGAATTTTTTTCCTTCAAAAGCCCTGTTTCAAGTCATTTTTCTAGGGTTTTTTGAGTTTTCTCCTCAAAAAGTTTCATTTTAAAATTTTAAGCGAGTTTCCTAGGCTTTCTCCTTCAAAAGCCCTATTCTACAAAATTTTCTAAGGTTTTTTAAGCTTTTTCCTCAAAAAGTTCTATTTCAATATTTCAAATTAGTTTCCCAGACTTTTTCCTTCAAAAACCCTGTTTCAAAAACTTTCCTAATGTTTTTCGAGCTTTTTCCTCAAAAAGTTTCATTTTAAAAGTTTAAACTCGATTTCCCAAGCTTTCTCCATCAAAAGCCCCATTTCAAAGATAATCTTCTAAAATTTTAGTTTCCCAGGCTTTCTCCTTCAAAAGCCTAGTTTTCAAAAGTAACTTTCTTTTCCGAGGGATTTTAGAGTCAAAACGTTGAATTTTTAAAGAGTTCATCATTTTTGAAAAATTTCGGCAAAGTTCCGCCTTAAAAGGTCCCTAACCCGAAATTCAACTAGTCACAAACACATTTTCAAGGCATCCCAAGCTTTCAACCACAGTAATCAACACAATCCCATCCTCTATGGCACATGACCCATAATTCAATATAATTTTCAAGTCAATTTCTTTGCTATTCAAAAGTTTCCGGTTTCATTTTTATTTTCTAAAATTTTTGAAAATTCTCAAAACACTCAAGAAGATCCTCACAATTTTCTAAAAATGTCCTATAATATTTTTTACCCTCAATTGGGTCAATTTTTTTATTTTCCCTAGTTTTCTTATTTTTTAAAAATTTAAACATTTAAAATTTTTAAGAAAATTACAAAACTTCTTATGGTTGTTCTATACATTTTTCTAAGACACCTGGTATAAAAATCGAGCACAAACATGCAAAACCAAAGCCTACATGAGCGGTTTTCTAAACCCTGTAGAAAACCCTTTCATATAAATATGCAAAACCATCCAAACACACCCAAATCATCATCAAATCACAAAAATGATCAGCCCATTGTGCTCTAAACATCCTAAAATATTGATTTACACTAATTATACGCGAAAAACAAGCATATATACAACAAAATCAACAAAATTTAGATAATTCTAACCTTTGAGTTCTCTGGCGAAATTTAAATTTTTCGGCATGAATCCGACGTCCGCAATGCTTTCCTAACAATACCTAGTCAAAACCCCTCAAAATCCCTCCTGAGAACTCTCACAATAGCCTTAAAATTATAAAACCCGTAAGTGTCGCGTTCCGATTTTTTGCACTCAGAAAAAAAATAAGTAACAAAAACATAGTGTTTGTAAGCACCCCATTTTTGACCGCTCGGCAGTCTACACTCCGTCCAGACTTGTTTTCAAGTCATTGTGGGCATATTCTAATCAAAACCAATTCTCTAAATCCAAATTCCGTCTTTCCATCGCTTCGCGGGCCTGTCAGGCCCAAATAGAGGCAAAATGACCAAAATGCCCTTAGGGGCATTGTCCTTTCCTTTTCTTTCCAATCCCTCTCTCGAGACAGTTTATTCCTCGAGACGGTTCCAATCCAGGCGCGTCTCTTCGGAGACGATAAGTCCCCTTTCCAATCCCTCTCTCGAGACAGTTTATTCCTCAAGATGGTTCCAATCCAGGCACGTCTCTTCGGAGACGGTAAGACCTCTGTCCAATCCCTCTCTCGAGACAGTTTATTCCTTGAGATGGTTCCAATCCAGGCACGTCTCTTTGAAGACGATAAGACCCCTTTCCAATCCCTCTCTCGAGACAGTTTATTCCTCGAGACGGTTCCAATTCAGGCACTTCTTTTCGGAGATGATAAGTCCCCTTTCCAATCCCTCTCTCGAGACAGTTTATTCCTCGATACGGTTCCAATCCAGGTACGTCTCTTCGGAGACGGTAAGACCCCTTTCCAATCCCTCTCTCGAGACAGTTTATTCCTCGAGACGGTTCCAATCTAGGCACGTCTCCTCAGAGACAGTAAGACCCCTTTTCAATCCCACTCTCGAGATAGTTTATTCCTCGAGACGGTTCCAATTCAGGCACGTCTCTTTGGAGACGATAAGTCCCCTTTCCAATCCCTCTCTCGAGACAGTTTATTCCTCGATACAGTCTGAGTAACGAAACTACTCACAAAACCGTTAGAGTAGCGGAAATACTCACAAGTAGGTCGATATAGGGAATTGCCAACAAACCCCTGTGTCACGACGACCGCCGTTAGAGTGGTGGAAACACTCAAAACCCAGGTCAGCACTAGTGTCTGTTAACTCACTTTGGTGAAAAATGACCAAACTGCCCTTTGGACCTTTTCCGAGACTTTCCGGTCAAGATGACCATTTTGCCCCTAGGCATCCGAACGCCCCGGGAACCACACCGGTTCTGGGTATCAAACCGGTAATTTTCCGAGAATACTTTTTATAGTATTCTCAACCTTCCTTTACCTTTCCGGATCATTCCGAGTCAGTTCTGGCTAACCCGGTACAAAATGACCGTTTTGTCCCTGGTGGGCCGGTCTCCTTTTTTTACCACACCGACTCTGGGTATCAAACCGGTAACCTCCTGAGACTACTTTTTATAGTGGTCTCAACCTCCTTTTACCTTTCCGGATCATTCCGAGTCAGTTTCGGCAAACCCGGTACAAAATGACCGTTTTGCCCCTGGTGGGCCGATCTCCTTTTCCGACCACGCCGGCTTTGGAAATCAAACCGGCAACCTCTGGGAACATTCTAAATAATGTTTCCAGATCCCAAGTCTTCTTTCAGGACAATCCGAGTTCGCCCCGGCAGCTTCCTAGTCTGATTGACCGTTTTGCCCCTAAAGGCCCGGTCAACCTTTCCGACACATTTTGTCCTCACTTTTCAAGTCAAACACCTCCAGGATACTATTTTAAGTGTTCCTGCTCCTTTCTGGCCTTCTGGGTCATTCCCGGCTCCTTCAAATCATTCTCGGACTTTTCGGAGTCACTCCTAGTGAAGTGAGGCTAAAGATTGCATGGTAGTCATTAGTACAAGCACCCAAATCTAGTCAAAGATACGTTGCTTGCCGACCTTAAACCTTTTCTAACTGGCTGGCGCCACTCCTAGTGGCGCCAGTGTAAAATTTGGCCTGGCGCCACTGCAACAAGCGCCAGTATTGTCCAACCTCTATAAATACAGAGTCTCATTCAACATGAAAGGGGTCTACAAACTTAACCTAAAAATCATATATTTTGATATACAGAGCTCGAGCACCTCCAAAACCCTAGTTTCCCTAGGTGTTCCAAACCCTAGCCACCATGCACAAACCCTAACCTCCTATACACTCCTATATATCCCCATACACTCATACACTAGCCTTCAACCATCCTTTGAAGACTTGAAGAGTTGCAATCTAAAGCTTGAAGACAACTCTTGAAGATTGAAGACGAGGATCAAGACGAAGACCGAAGATTGAAGACAAGCAAGGCGCGCAAAATAAAGAAGACATACGATAGGCTTTCTATTTAAATTTTCGCACTTCCCTCCTCTCTCTTCGCTCTCCTAACCCACTTGGGTTTTCTCTATTTTAATCCCCCATCTCTTTCCCCCCCTTTCTTTGCATGCTTGAAACAAGGGGATTCCCGGTCCATGTGTAGGATTGGGCTATTGGAGAGTCACCGTGTCGGGGGCTTTCTTCTAGTCTAACCAAAGACCACGTGGGTCCGGCCCCCTTGATTATGTGGTGAAGCCTTAACCTTGTATGTTCACGACCCCAAAATTGCATTGTGCATATCATGATCTTGCATCTTCCAAAAACCGTTTTCAAACTTGTTTTCAAAGTCGTTTTCAAACTTGTTCTCAAAATTTCATCAAAATCTCTCTTTCAAAAACTTGTTTTCAAAACCACAATTCTAGGGTGATTCTAGCCTTTCCATGGCTAGGGTTGCTTTAGGAAAGTGCTACATTCAAAGTGACCTTTTTGGTCTATATTTTCAAATCTTATTGTTTTCCAAAACCGCTTTCTTAAAGTGGTTCTAGCCCTCTTATGGCTAGAATCGCTTTAGGAAAGTGAGATGTTTTCATACTTTCCAAAAAGCTCTCTTTTCAAAAATCCCTTCCTAAAAATCTCTTTTTCAATATACTTTCCTAAAACTCTCCTCTCCAAAATTGTTTTCAAAAACTCCCTTCCAAAATCTATTTTTCAAAACTCCCTTTTTCAACTCCTTTCCAAAATCATCTCCCCAAAATCCACTTTCTAAAAACATTCCCCAAAAATCTCTCCAAAAACTTTCTTTTCAAAATCTTTCCAAAAACTACTCCCTTTTTTCAACTCCTTTCCAAAACCTTCGTTTCCAAAAACGTACTTTCTAAAAACTCTTTCCTTAGAGCCCAAGTCAAGCCTTAGAATTCACAATTAGGAAACTCTAATTTTCTTTCCAAAAACATGAGTTTCAAACTTTGCCCCAAACTTAGGTTTTCACATCCAAACTATACATGTTTCCAAAACCTCTTTTCTACATCAAAACTATAATTTTTCAAAACTAGGGTTTCTAAAACTTCATCTTTCCAAATCCTTGTCAAATCAAATCTTCCCTTTCAAAAACCGAATCAAATCTCCCCGTTTAGGAAACTAGATCTCGTCCTCCGTTTTTGGAAACAAAATCAAACCTTCTCTTTTAGAAACCAAATCCAATCCCTTCCTAATCCAACTTTTTCCCAATTCAAATCCTTCCTAAACTTCCACTTTCCTAAATCTTAAGTTTCCAAAACTTGAACATAAAAATTTTTCCTAATTCAACTCTTTCCTAATCCTACTCCTTTTCCAAATTTCAACTTTCCAAATCTAATTTTTCAAACTGTTTCTAAACTCAAACCTTTCCTAATCTCAAGATTTCCTAAAACTCTAAAACTTTCTAAATCTTAAACTTTCTAAATTTCAAATCTTTCCAAATTCAAAACTTTCTAAATTTGAAACTTCCTTAAGTTAAATCTTTCTGAACCTAAATCTTTCCAAATTCTAAACTTTCCAAAACTTCAAAATCTTTTCAAATCTAGAACTTTTCTAAACTCAAAGCTTTCTTAATTTAAGACTTTCTTAAGTTGAAACTTTCTTAATTTAAACATTTCCTAAATTGAAAACTTTCATTTCTCAAACCTCTCCTAAAACGAAACTTTCCTACTTTCAAGACTTCCCTATTTCAAAACTTTCTAAATTCAAAACTTTCCAATTTTCAAAACTTCCTAATTTCAAAACCTTTCCTAAAACAACACTTTCCTAAGTTGAAACTTTCCTAATTCCAAAACTTTCCTAAAATGACACTTTCCTAATTTGAAACTTTCCTAATCCGAATCTTTCCTAATTCTATCCTTTCCAAATCTTCCAAGCCAAGTCAAATCTCTCCTAAGTTTCTTCTCTTTCCTAAGTCTAGGTTTTCTTAAACTTTCTTTTTTTCAAAACAAGTCCAAATCTATCTCTTCAAATCAAAGTCCAATCTTCTCAATTTCAATTTCCAATCTCCTCTTCTAATCTCAAATCGAATCCAATTTTCAATTCAATCCCTTTCTTCCAATCCAATCTCTCTCTTCAAATCAATCTCTTTTCAATCGGACTCCGGTCTGAACTACGACTGACCTGATTCCCCCAAAGGGATATGTAGGCAACCTTCATAGGTGCGGTCACAACACTTTTCAAACTTTCAATTCCACCCTCATGGGTGTGGTCTCCACATTTTCAAAACTCAAATTTCAATCTATTTTCAAAATTCCAATTTCAAAATTTCTATTTTCAAATTTCTACTTTCAATTTTCAAACTTTCCAATTTCAATTCCATCTCTTCAAATCTATTTTCAAATCAAATCAATTTCAAATCAATCTCTTTCCAAATCTATTTTTCAATTCTCTTAACTTGCACTTGCATCTCATGCATCATATTTTTAAACATTATTTTCTAAAGTGGATAGGATTGGTCAATAGTTAGTTGAAGACTCTTATAGGTGAATCTAGGGTAGATTGACATGTAGGTACCGAAAGGGCGGGGTAGGGTGATAGCTTAGTGCGTCTTCCCTACACGTAACCAACCTCCGAAACTAGAATCACTGTTTTCAAAGACCAAAACGGAGTTATTTTTCAAAAAGGGCTAAATGTTTTCCAAAGGTTGCCAAACAACCTGTTTTCCTAAAAAACCCTCTCTTGAGGAGATATTTTCAAAATCGTTTTCCAAAACCCTAAGTGTAGTCTTTGGATTATTCTTAGTTTTTAGATGACCTAACTCACTTTAATCAAGTTAGGTGGCGACTCCGAATCTTTTTCAAAACCCCTTTATTCAAATCTATTTTCAATTAAAACCTAGTCGCACTCATTCTTCTAGGAGGGTACGAGAGAGTACAGTGTTTTTCCCACTTGTGTATGTATTCCTCGAGTGCGAAAAATCTGGGCGCGACAGTGTTCTCTCGTTAGAACTCATCCACCTAGAAGGATGAGTGCGACTAGGTTTGAATTAGAAATTAGTTTTGAATAAGGGCTTTTGGAAAACAATGTGGAGTCGCCATCTAACTTAATTACGGTGAGTTAGATCATCTAAACTAAGCGCAATCCGAATATTAAACTTAGGGTTTTTTAAAAAGGTTTTTGAAAATTTCCTCAAGAGAGGGTTTTTAAGAAAATAGGTTGTTTGGCAACCTTTGAAAATATTTAATCCCTTTTTTAAAAATAACTCAATTTGGTCTTTGAAAACAGTGATCTAGGTTCGGAGATTGATTACATGTAGGGAAGACGCACTAAGCCATCACCCTACCCTGCCCTTGCAGTACCTACATGTTTATTCACCCTAGGTTCACTCATTGGAGTCTTTGATTAATTAATGTCCAATACTATCTACTTTAAAAAAAAATTAGAAAGAAATTGACATGATGCATGATATGCAAGTACAAGAAAAAACTTTGATTTTGAAAATAGATTTGAAAAAAAATTGACTTTGAAAATAAATTTGAGAAAAGGCTTGATTTGATTTTGAAATTAGAAAAAAAAATTTAGACAATGAAATTAAAGATTTGAAAATCGATTTAGAAATTAGAAACTTGAAATAAATCACAGGATTGGAAGTTTGAAAATAACTATAGAATTGGAAACTTAAGAAAAGTTATGAAATTGAAAGTTTGAAAAATGTTATGACTGCACCCATGAAGGGTTGCTTACTTTTCCCTTTTTGATAAATTAGGTCAATCGTAGTTCGGACTCGAAGTCCAATTGAAAATAGACACTTTGAGGTTTATGGAAAGTTTGACTTAAAAATGTTTGATTTGAAACTTTGATTGGAAGATTGGAAATTGAATTTTGATTTGAAATCAAATTTGGAATTAACTTTGATTCGAAATTAAACTTGAGGATTTGAAATTGAGTTTTGATTTGAAATTGAACTTGAAGAGTAGATCTTGGACTTGTTTTGAAAAGTTTGAATAGAATTTTGAAATCATCTCGACTTAGATTGAAGTTTTAAAACCATTTGGGTTTTTACTTGAGTTTAAAGAAGAGCCTCTAAAAAGGGTTGAAATTTCCTAACTTTAGGGTTAGGGTTGAACTAGGAATTAGATATCTTAGAATCTATGTAACCTAGGGTTTAAACATGTGCTTGACAAGTTTGGTTTTGGAAAAGCTTGATTTTAGAAAGTTTCGAATTAAGAAAGTTCCATTTTAGAAAAGTTCCATTTTTAGAAAGTTTCGAACTAGGAAAGTCGAATTCAACAAAGATTAGAAAAAGATTTGATTTGATTTAGAAACACTTGATTTAGAAAAGACTTGTAAAGATTTGACTTCATTTGGAAATATTTGATTTGGAAGAATTTGAAAAGTTAGAATTTGGAAAACTTAAACTTAAGAAAGCTTTGAATTAGGAAGGTTCCAGTTTAGGTAATTTTTCATTTTAAGAAAGTTTTCAAATTAGGAAAGTTTCCTTTTTAAGAGAGAGTTGATTTTGGAAAGATTTAAATTTGAAAAGTTTTGAATTTAGAAAATTTTGAACTTAGAAAAATTTGAAATTTAGAAAGCCTTGGAAGTTTGAAATTAAGAAATGCTTGAAAATTTAAATTTAAGAAACATTGAAATTAGCAAATATTAGAAGTAAGAAAGATTTGATATTTTAAAATTTAGAAAATCAGGATTTGAAAAGGTTTGAAATTAGGAAATATTGAAATTAGGAAAAATTTAATTTTTATTTCCCAAAGTTCAAGATTGGATTTTATTTCTAAAAATAGATGAATTGATTTTGTTTCCAAAATTGAAAGATTTTATTTGGTTTCCTAAATTTGATGATTTGATTTGACATGGAGTTGGAAAATTTAAGTTTTGAAAATCTTGAATTTGAAAATCTATGATTAGGTAGGAAATGAAGGTTTGGAAATCTATGATTTGATATAGAAAATAATTTTGGAAACCTATGATTTGAGGTAAAATAGAAAGTCATGATTTCAATAAAGGAATTAGGGTTTCCTAACTATAGATTCTAGAGCTTGACTTGGATTTCAAGACAAAGAGTTTTTGAAAAGTAAATATTTGAAAAGAGTTTTTACGAAGTAGATTTGCAAAACTATTTGGAAAGAGGTTTGAATATAGACTTTTAAATTCTCTAGAATATCTCACTTTCCTAAAACGATTCTAACCATGGAGGGATTAGAACCATTCTAGAATTATGGTTTTGAAAACAATAAAGATTTGAAAATATGGACCATGAAAGTTACTTTAAATGTAACACTTTCCTAAGCAACCTTAACTATGGAAAGGCTAGAATCACCTTAGGATTGTGATTTCGAAAATAAGTTTGGGAAAAAAGAAAATTTAATGCAAACTTTGAAAACGATTTTTGATGCAAGTTTTGGAGAGATGCATGATTATGATATGCATAATGCAAGTTGGGGTCGTGAACATACAAGATTAAAGGCGTCATCACATAATCAAAGGGGCCGACCCCACATGGTCTACGGTTAGATTAAGAGAAAGCCCCCGACATGGTGACTTTCAATAGCCTAATCCTACACATGAACTGGGGAGTCCCTTGTTTCAAGCATGCAAAAAAAGGCAGTAGAAGATGGGGAGTAAAATAGAAGAAAACCCAAGTGGGTTAGGAGAGAGAAGAGAGAGGGAGGGAATTGCGTAAACGTAAATAGGAAGCCTATCTTGTGTCTTCTTTGAGAGCTTACTTTGGTCTTCGGGAGCTTACTTTGGTCTTCGGGAGCTTCCAAGTTGCAGCACTTCAAGTCTTCAATGAAGGCTTCAAACGTTCGTATATGAGTGTATGAGAGTGTATATGAGTTAGGGTTAAGTATATAGGGGCTAGGGTTTGGAGAACCTAAAGAGAGCTAGGGTTTGGAAGGGCTTCGAGCTTTGTAATTTGAAAAACAGAGCTTTTGGACTATGTTTGCGGACCCTTTTCACGCTGGAGGAGGCTCTGTATTTATAGACAGAAGAGTTAACTGGCACCTGCTGTAGTAGCGCTAGGCCAAAAATCCCACTGATGCCACTAGGAGTGGCGCCAGACCATTTTCTATCTTAGCGACGCTACTAGTGGGGCCATCCATTTAGGAAATGTTTAAGGTCAGTAAGTAACATATTTTCAAAAGATTTGGGCGCTTGTATTAGTGACTGTCATGCAATTTTTGGCCTAGCTTTATTAGGAGTGACTCTAAAAAGTCCAGAAATGATTTAAAGGGCCAAGAATGGCCCAGAGGGCCGGAAAGGGACAAAAACCCTTAGAATAGTGACTCAGAGGTAGTAGACTTGAAAAATAATGTCAGGATGTGTTGGAAGGGTTGACCGCACCATTAGGGGTCAAACAATCAATCGGGCTAGAAACTACCGAGATGGACTTGGAATGTCCCGGAAGAAGGCTCGAGGCATAGAAACATTAGCTAGAATGTTCCAAGAAGTTGCTGGTTTGATCCCTAGAGCTGGCGTGGTTGGAAAAAGAGACCGGCCCACTAGGGGCAAAATGATCATTTTGGATCGGCCTTGCCAGAATTGATTCAGAATGATCCAGAAATGCGTCGGAAGGCCAGGGATACTATCAAAAACATCTCCGGGAGGTTACCGGTTTAATACCCAAAGCCAGTGTGGTTCCCCAGGCGCTCAGCTATCTAGAGAAAAAATGGTCACTTTGACCGAAAGGTCTTGAAATTGGCCCGAAACCGATTGGAAGGCACCTAATTATGCTGGATTGTCTTTAGGACAATCTTAGAAGGGTGGACTTACCGCTTTGAGGACTTAGGTACTTTCTCAAAAAAGCGTGCCAAAAAGCTCTAAGGGCAGTTTGGTCATTTTTCACCCAAGTGGGCTAGTAGGCACTAGTGTTGACCTGGATTTTGAGTGTTTCTGTCACTTTGATGGTTTGTGACAAGTTGGTTTCCAAAGGTATCCCATCCTTTAGTAAACGTGTCACGGCCAAGAGGCGAGCTCGGTACCGTGACATAAGGGGTTTATTGGCAATTCCTTATGTCGACCTATTTGCGAGTGTTTCCGCCACTTTGACAGTTGCGAAGTTTGCGAGTATTTTTGTCACTCTAATGGGTCACGATCATTCCAGAGATTGCCTAATCTCAGGAAGCTTCTAGGTGGACTTATCACTTGAGGAATCAACTTTCTCAAAAGGCGTGTCGAAACGGACATTCTTCATTGGCAGGCTAGTAGGTGGACCGTTTTACCATCTCGGGGACTTGAGGTCTCATCTCGGTCGACAGATTTAAAGGGACTTACCGTTCTGAAGATTTTCTTAAAAAATATGCCAAACTAGATGGTCTTACCGTATGAGGGATCAACTTTCTCGAAAGACGTGCCGAGCTTAATTTGAACTAGAACTAATCTGGAATTGGATTTTGATCTTGGAATTGAGATTAAAACGGGAACTTACCGTCTTTGAGAAGATGTGCCCACTGGAATTGGATTGAACAATGCCCCAAGGGGCCCGTAAAACGGTTGATTGACTGGATTATATTTGGAAAGCTGGTTTGAACTGGAATATGTCTATATTGACTTGAACTCAAGTCTGGACGAACTGGAGGCTATCGAGCTGGCAAAAATGGGGTGCTTACAGTAACCAAGCGTATGTAGCACATGTGCTCGGGCAAGTTTTGGCCAGGCACGTGTGCTACATGCGCCAGAAGCGTCAGTTTCCCGCCAAAACCAATTTTAAACGCCCCTAAGGCCAAAAATCATTTTTAAGAGTTTTAAAAATCACAAAATCAATTTTAAACTCTCGTTTTCAGATACCTGAGCTTTCCAAACCTGAAACTCCATAAACCAGTATTTTCATAACTTGGGCTTTGAAAAGAATTCAAAAAGAACCAGATTTTCCAAATCTGACGTTTTCAAAAAGAGTGACTCACCAGTAGTCTGAAGATTTTTCAAACCGTTCAAACTGTTGTCCCTCCGATCGCCTCGCGACCATAAGGGGATTCTTACTTTTTATTTTTCTACCTTCGACAAGCAAAGATAGAAAAAGAAGGGCAGCTATAAGCACCCCATTTTTGTCTGTTCAGCAATTTTCGGCCCAACCAAATCCAGTTTCAAAAATCGCTGCACATGCGAGCCTAGGCTGGCTCTTTTAAACTCCAATCCAATCAATTGGTCACTTCCCAGGCCCATAAAGCCTAATTGAAGCAGAAAAGAATATATTGCCCTTAGGCACTCCAAGTAGCTTTTCAAGACTGAGCAGCCTCAGGAACCAATGCCATCCAAGTAGTTTTCCTAGATCGGGCAGGCAATCTCGAGGACCAGCACCTTATCAAATTCCAAATGGTTCACTTCTGGCGCCTACTAGCCAGCCAATGTAAAATGTTCGTCATCAGGTAGTTCTCCGACAGGCGATCTAGGGGACCAACACTACCCTACAAGTAACTTTATGAGATTGGTCGATCTCAGGAACCAACGACACCCTACAGGTAACTTTTTGAGACTAAGCGGTCTTAGGGACCAACACCGCACAAGTAGCTTTCCGAGATTGGGCAATCTCAAGAACCAACATCTAGGTTAACACTGGTGCCTACTAGCCAAACTCTATGAAAAATGATCAAACCTGCCCCTTGAACCTCCAAACACATCTTTGAGAGAGTTAAAAATCCCGCAAGACTGTAAGTCCACCCTTCCAAAGTGTTCCTAGATAGTTAGATGTACTCAATACGCCATCCTGCCCAACTCCGGTCCAATTTTGGTCAACTTTATTCAAAATGACCGTTTTGCCTCTAGGCGCTCCAACACAATACAAATCCCACTAAATAGTGAAAAAATCTTCCAAGACCGTCCTTAAACAGTCTAGCACACTTAATGTGCCACTCTAATCCATCCTTCCCCTTTTCAACTAATTCTAGTCAAAATGACCATTTTATCCCTAATGACCCGAGCGCGCCCCGAAACCACATCGGCTCTAGGTATCAAACCGGAAGATCTTATCATACAACCCTGTTCAATCCAAGGTAAGTCCTATAACTCTAAATACTTTCAAGTCGACAAAAGTCCCCTAAAGCATCTCACAAACGCTCTGTCAGGGTTGTCTTTTCCTCCCGATTCCCAAATTATAACACACCGTCAAACAACTTGAGAAATGCGTAAATCAGGGATTCCCAAAAGCTTGTCCATAGGTCTTTTCATCAATATGATCCGATCAAAGAGATCGCTTCCCAAGTCCTTCGATCGCATGGCTTGAAAATTGTTACTTTCAATAACCACTGGAGTGTCTCACAGACGCTCCGCCAGGGTTGTATTTTTCTCCAATTCCCTAATTATAACGCACCTTCACATGACTTGAGAAATGCGTAAATTAGAGAATTTCTAAAAGTATTTCTAAAGCACTTCCTATTGGTACAGTCTGATCAGAGAGATCATTTCCCAAAGGCCTCGATCACGTGGCCAAAAAACTACTATTTTTGAAGATCTACAGAGCGTATCACAAACTCTCCGTGAAAGTGTGTTTTCATACATGCTTTTCGAGATGATATCTCACTCTTTCGAACACCTTTCAAGCCCCCTAAAAATTCTCGGTCCTTGAGAAACGATAGAAAAATATCATGGACGTAACCGATTTTTTCGATTCTTTTTTGGATTGCACAATTATTGAGGCAAAGTCAACACAAAAATTATTGGCGATGGACCGTATGCTACATGTGCCCAGATTGTGATCAGATCGATCAAAACTTTGCTTGCTCTCCAAGTTGAGTCAGTACAGAGTGTGCCACGTGGCATTCATCAATGGAAAAGTTACATGTGCCAGGGCAAAATTTGCCCAAGCGCATGTACTGCCCGCACTTGTTTGTTTATATATATAGGCCTCCCCCTCTACATATTCAAGAATCGAAAATAGTAGTCAAGCTCTGCAGAAATAGCCAATCAACTTCGAAATTTTATATACACCTCACCCTCTAAGCACCTAAGTTGGATTCGACCTCTCTCTAGCCTATACACTCTACTGACAAAGCTTCTACTGCCATAGAAGAGCCATTTTCAGCCCCTTCAAGCCTCTCCAAGGCCATTCAAGTTCAAGACAAGTCATCCATGGAAGCTTGAAAGTACTTTGAAGATAAATGTGGTATTCTCTTCTAATTTTGCCATTTCGACTCTTCTCTTCTCCCTCCTACCCTACTTAGGTTATTCTCTATTTTAAACCCTTATCTTCTACCTCCCTTTCTTGCATGCTTGAAACAAGTAAGTTCTTAGTTCATGCCTAGAGGAAAGCTTGTGAGAGCCACCGTGTAAGGAGATCTCTCACTAGCCTACTTTAAAATGGCATGGCCTATAACCTTGTATGATTTTATGACCCCTCTTTGCATATAGTTACCATGTTCATGTATTACATGCTTGGCTCCATTTTCATGTTCATCACCATTTTTTAAAAACCTTCACTATCTCATTTCTATGCCTTTTCAAATTTCATATTCAAGTATTTTCCCAAAAATGGTACTAAGAATTAGTTCCTTGAAGCCTAAGTTTATTTCACATCCTAGAGAACCCCCTTTGGTCCCTTGACTTCACTTTGCATCATCTCATTTTACAATATTCAAGTTACGTTAAAATGGTGTTCAAACCTTGTATTTCAATATGATTTTCAAAGTTTTGCTCTCTTGAGTTTTATGGTTGAAATGATCCTCATGGAACCCTCTCTTGAGTGGTCTCATCATTTATTGACCAGAGAAACCCTAGCTCACTAGAGTGGTTTTCTACACCCCAAAAGTGATTTTCAAAACAACCTTCTTTAAGAAGGGTTCTCAAAAGTTCATTCACTTTAATTTGCATAAAAATGGTTTTCCAAAACTATCATTTTCATATTGATTTTTAGAAGTTTTGCTCTCTTGAATATTGTGGTTGGAATGCTCCCATAGAGTCCTCTTTGAAGTCCTCTTTCAAGTTTCATTCACAAAACCACCATTCCAAAACCACTAGGTCCAAACCATAGTTCGAAACCACCTTCCAACCCTAGGTTAACTTGACCCTAGTTGTCCAACTCTAGGTTAACCTAACCCAAGTTAGTTAACCCTAGGTCACCTTAACCTTAGGTTAATCTAACCCAAGTTATGTAACCCTAGGTCACCTTAACCCTAGGTTAACTTAACCCAAGTTAACTAACCCTAAATCACCTTGACCCTAAGTTAGCCTAACTCTAGTTGGTTAACCCTAGGCCAACCCAACCCTAGTCCAACCTAACCTTAGTTGTCCAATCCTAAGTTAGCTTAACTCTAGTTAGTTAACCCTAGGTCAAACTAACCCTAGTCTAACCTAACCTTAGCTGTCTAACCTTAGGTTACCCAAACCCGAGTTAATTAACCCTAGGTCAACCCAACCTAGGTTAGTAAGCTTTAAGATTCCAATTCAAAGACCCTTTTTCAAATAACCTTTCAATTCAAAAACATAGTCATAGCATCCTTTCGAAAAAGAAAAAAAAATCCTACTCTCTTGAGATTTCCAAAATCAAATCCAAAACCTTTCCAAATGGTTCCATCCTCTATTTTCAAAAGTGCTTCTAAGAAGTTTTCTCAAACTTATCTCAACTAAAATGGCTAGACACTAAACCCTTTCCAAAAAAACTATTTTCAAAGTGGTTTCAAAAACTCACAACCCTAAAATATCCCTAACCCTGTATGGTTAGGGATTCCGAGGGAAGGTGATATATTAAAATACAATCTTCAAGGTTGTCTACATTGGGGTTCCAAAACCCTAAGTATTTTTAAAATATCATTTCAAAAATGAATTTCAAACATCACATTCTTGAAGAACCCCAATCCTTCCATGGTTATGATTGATCAAGTGAGATATTTAAGAAGGGTTCTACAACCCAAAAGTTTTAAAAACGAATGGGAAGTCTCTATCCCCATTTTCAAACACGTTTTCAAAACTCATAATCCTAAAGGGGTTTATTTCTTCAATAACTAACCTCTTAAAGGTAATGAAACATTAAAAATACCTTTCATAAGGTATTCAAAAACTACTTTCAAAAGCTTTTCAAAGACAAGTTCACGAGAGCATTACCAATCCAAACTCTACCTCCAAAGTTTTCAAAATAGGACGTCAAAACATTTTTAAAATTCCCTTGAGTTATTTCAAAACCTTTCCAAAACTCTCTTGAGCTGTTTCGAAGCACTTTCAAAACTCCCTTGAGTTGTTTCAAAAACATTTTAAAACTCCTTTGAGTTAATTTAAAAAATGTTTAAAAACATCTTCAAACCCTATTTCAAAACACTCTAAACATCCCAAGTCTCATTTCAAAGGTATTTTCTAAACTCTCAAATTCTATTTTTCCAAAGACCTTAAAGTGTTTTCAAATCTTTCCAAATGCCTCAATGTGCCTCTTTTTTATCGAGCCCTTAACCGAACTACGAATGACCTGATTCTCGCCAAATAAGATACGTAGGCAACCTAAAAGGGTGCGGTCATAATCTTTATTTCAACCGAAGTTCTCTTTTCAAAATTTTCTATCAATTTGAGATTTCTATTTCAAATCCCTTTAATCGTATTTTCAAAACATCTTTCCTAAAACTTGCATCATGCATCATTCATCCAAAAAGTAATGACCAAACCCATTCTTCGAAACTCTAAAGTGGATATTTAGTGGACATTAGTAACCGTTTGTTCGAGTGAGTGAATTAAGGATGATTAGACATGTAGGTACCAAAAGGGTGTGGTAGGGTGATGGTCTTTGGATATCTTCCCTATACATAACCAATCCACGGACCATAGATCTCTATTTCGAAGACCAAAATCGAAGTCACTTTTTCAAAAGGGCTTTCAAAATATTAGTAAGACCTCTTTTCCAAAAACCTTCTTAAAAAGGATATTTTCAAAATCTTTTCAAAAAACCTAAGTTTAGTCTTCGGATTACACTTAGTTTTAGGTGACCTAACACAACTTTAATTATGTTAGGAGGCAACTATCATTTTTTTTCAAAAAGTCGTTAAATCAAATCAAGTTTTTAAGTTCAAACCTAGTCATACTCGTCCTTCTAGGAGAATGAGTTCTAACAAAAGAGTACTGTGCTTTTTCCCAAGTCAAAAGGGCTTTTGGGGTCCAAAAAGTGAGGCGCGACAATATTCCCACCTGTCACTGCATTCACACCACGGTAAGATTAGTCTTTGGTTGATATTGATGGTTCTTATACTCCGTGAGCCCTTATCAGCTCAACTGTGTTAGCTTAGGAACCATAAAATCAATAACAATCGAATATAAATGATAATGCATAACCGATAATCAATATAAATAATGAATGCATAAATTACACAAGCTTGAGTGATACACATCCAACATGTCATAGACACTCTCAACAATGCAACCAAAAGGGCAAGAAACAACTTTCACCAAAATCCAAGACAATGCAGTAGATCAATCTCCTTTGGGAATAGCCTTAAAGACCTTTAATTTGATAGGTCAGGGGTTGAAAATATATTTCAGATGAAGAAGTTATGTCTAATGAAAGATGGGCTAAAATTTTGAAAAACTATGTTGTTGACAGAAAATTTAGGTCACATTTAAACTAGCATATCTCTCAATTGACAAGGAATTACAGTGTCAGCTTTATATCAATAGAAATCCCTATGAGTTTACTTTCCAACGCTTCAAACGGTGTATCAATCCAATTTTTCTAAAGGAAGTTATGGTTATTTTACCAAAATGTGTCAAAGTTGAGATTTAGGACCGCACTAGAGCGGGCCTGGAGTGTGCTCTAGCACACTTCCTCTAAAGAAGTGCAC
Source organism: Euryodendron excelsum (assembly GCA_033060915.1). Classification (NCBI taxonomy): domain Eukaryota; kingdom Viridiplantae; phylum Streptophyta; class Magnoliopsida; order Ericales; family Pentaphylacaceae; genus Euryodendron; species Euryodendron excelsum. The sequence continues at coordinate 8,513,031 of CM065391.1, read as the reverse complement.
TCTCAGGCACCCTCTAGCTGCCTCTGGCAATCCTGGACAGTGAGGTGTGCCCTTAGGCAGCCCTGAGTCCACTAGATCAGCTCGGGCTCCCCCTAGTTCAACCCAAACGACACTGACACTTGGTTTTAAGCTCTCAATGCCATCCCCAACCCATTTTTAAGCCCTCCAAGGTCTCAAAATGAAATACAAAGCTAGAAGCAAGATCAAAGACAACCAAAAATATATTCATCAAGATGAATTAAGGCTTTCACCATGAAAGCCCTCACCCACTTTCTCTCCTCCATCCTCCTCCTTCCATGACAAGGATGTCATGCAACATGCAATAATTAAAGAAGACAATATGAAACAAGCATGAAACTCACCTTAGATGATGAAAACAAAGTGCAAGAAGCTTCCCCAGGTTTTTCCTCTCTTCTTCTTTCTCCTTCTTTTCCTTTCTTCCTCTCTCTTGCTCTCTTTTCTACTGAATTCTCTCCCCTTTTCTAGCCTTCTCTTTGGCTTCACCAACCAAGAAAAGATACACAAGTGTATCTACACCCCTCACATTCACCTCACATGCACGCACTCACCAATTGACTCACCCCTCACATGTACACACTCACCAATTAACTCACTAATCAACTCACCAGTTGACTCATCACAAGCCACACACCACACACATGCACAAATCATAATTAAACATGTAACAAATATAATTAATTATAGAATTATGAGATTAGGGTCTCACAATAAATCTTCTTATAAAAAAAAAAAGAAGCATACTACTGAAGCTTCCACTTCTAGTCAACCTTCTAAAAAATTTATTAGAAAACCTTCTTCAAAAAAAGATCTACTTCTTCCAAAAAAGAAATTAAGTGTTAGAAGTGTGGAAATATTGGCCATTATGCCAATAAATGCTTAACAAAAGAGAAGTTGAATGAACTTTAAATTGATGAACATCTAAAAGATACTTTAGCTAAACTCCTTCTTGATAGTGGTAGTGAACCTAATGACCTAGATCATGACTTTAATAAAGCATCTGACGAATCTGATGCCATACAAAAAATAGAAGATGATATTTCCTCTTCTAGCAAAGTAGAACTTTACAATTCAGGTTCTTGTCAAGGTACATGTAGTAATTACTACAAAATCATAGTTGATATACATGGCTTAAGTATTAATATGCTTACTCAATATCAGGAAGCAATTATAAAAATTCTAAATCAAGTTCCTGATAGCACAACTAAAGCCCAAATGATTGAAAATTATTTGAAACAAACAAAACAAGAAGATAAACTTGATATTACAAATGTATATAGTATAACTGAAGTTATGAAAAACTTCAAAAACTAAAGATAAACCTATCACTTTACAGGACTTATGAACTGAAATTAATCAATTAAAAGAAGAAATTAAATTTCTTAAACAAGACAATCAAACTCTAAATATCAGAGTTACTAAACTAGAATTGAGAAATCAAGTTTTAAGTTCGGTCTCTAAGATAGAACCTCCTATTCCACAATATTTGGAAATTTTAAATAAAGTAACTTCCCAAAAGTGGTTCATAAAAATCACATTATTCATTCATAATGAATTAATGATTGAAAACTTAATTGCTCTTCTTGATAGTGGTGCAGACCTGAACTATGTCCATGAAGATTTAATACTCACTCAATATTTTTAAAAAAAACAAAATATTCTTTGACATCTGTTAATGGGAATAAATTAAAATTTCAGTATAAAATTATTGATCCTTACATATGTAATGATGATGTCTACATCCCATTTATATTTTTGCTTGTAAAAAATGTACATCACCATGTTATACTTGGAACTCCATTTCTTAATGATTTAATGCCTATTGAAAAAATTAATTCAACTAGTATTTATACTAATTTAAATAATCAACACATTGTATTTCAGTTTATAACAGATCCTCAAACATGACGTTTAAATGAAGTAAAGGATCTACTCCTTACTAAAGAAAATCAACTTAATTTCTTGAAACAAGAAATTTCCATTTGGACAATCACTGAATAATTATTAAAACCTAAGATTCAAGACAAAATAAAATTGATTGAATCTCGATTTCTTAGTGAAATTTGTTATGATCATCCTAATGCCTTTTGGGACATAAATAAACATATTATTTCCATTCTTTATGAGGATGATTTTAATAATAGATAGATCCCTACTAGAGCACGTCCTTATCAAATGAACCAACAATATCTTGAACAGTGTAAGAAGAAAATTTTCTTCTTACTTGAGAAAAAACTCATTAAAAAATCTCATTCTCCTTAAAGTTGTACTGTATTTTATGTATTTAAAAATATTGAAAAAGAACGTGGCGTTCCTAGATTAGTTATTAATTATAAATCCATTTAATAAGGTGTTTAAATGGATTAGGTATCCTATACCTAATAAAAAAAATATTTATTGGATCGCCACAACAAGGCCCTCATATTTTCAAATTTTAATTTAAAATCTAGTTATTGGCAAATTCAAATTGCTAAGGCAGATAGATATAAAACTGCTTTTACTATTTTTATAGGACACTTTGAATTAAATGTTATGTCTTTCGATCTGAAAAATGCTCCTTCTGAATTTTAGAATATTATGAATAATATATTCATTCATTATACTAAATTTATAATAGTATATGTTGATGACATCTTAGTATTTTCTCAAACTATTGAGCAACATTTTCAACATTTTGGAAATATTTTGAACAATTATTTTACAAAATAGTTTAGTTATTTCTGTTCCCAAAATAAAACTTTTTCAAACTACTGTTCGCTTTTTGGGACATAATATATATCAAGGGCATATTGTTCCTATTGATAGAAATATTAAATTTGCATCCAAATTTTCTAATAAAATTTTAGATAAAACTCAATTACAAATATTTTTAGGGAGTTTAAATTATATTAGTCCTTATTATAAAAATCTTGCTAAAGATTTTGCTATCCTATATGATAGATTAAAGAAGACACCTTCTCCATGGACCCCAGAACATACTGTGACTGTCAAGAAAATTAAGGCAACAATTAAAAATTTGCCATGTCTTTCTTTAACCAATTCCAATTGGTTTAAAATTGTCGAAATTGATGTTAGTCATATTGACTATGGTGACATTCTTAAACAGGTTATACCTAATACTAAAAAAGAGGTCCTCATATGCTATGCTTCTTGTAAATGGAAGGAAGCTCAGCTAAAATATGTAGCTGTATAGAAATAACTTTTTGCTATTGGTAAATGTGTCTCCAAATTTCAATATGATTTACTCAATCAGAAATTTCTATTAAGGATAGAGTGTCAAGTTGCAAAATATATTTTCAGCAAAGATGTCAAACATAAAGTTTCTAAACATATGTTTGCCAGATGGCAGGCTCAATTATTTGCCTTTGATTTTGATATAGAACATATCAAAGGGAATCATAATTCTCTTCCTGATTTTCTCACTCATAAAGTTTTATAGCAATGATACCCGTTGATAAAGGGCGAGGAAGAGGCAATAATGACAGTCATAAAGCTTCTACTTCTGGACAAAGACCAGAACAATCCACAGTTATATCTATTGATGATCCTCTCTATAAGAGTGTTCAAAAATGTATTGAACAGCAAAGACAACAAAAGCAAATTGTCAAACAACTTGCTGAAGGCCAATGCTCTGCATTATATGCTAAAGTATTAGATACACCTCAACGTCAACCAAACCAGTATGAAATGCTTCCTTTTACAAAACAGATTCTGTATTTAGAACCTATTGATAATCAATGGGTCAATGATCTATAGTATCTTATGGATAAATATTTCCAACACTTTTCCTACCCTATTTCAAGTGAAAAATTCCACACAGTCATGCAAAATATTTTAACAATCACTGATTCTTGTGAATTTACAAATTGTTATCAAAATATGACCACAAAAACTATTCCTATTAATTTCAACAAATGTTATATCAAAAAGCTGATTTTTCCTCATGGATGGCGTCTTATTCCCTATAATGACAAAACTTTTCTCATGAGTGATATTAAACACACCTTTAATTACTGAGATTATATCTAAGCTTTCACTTTGGCTTTTTATTATGAAAATCCAAAGAAAAAACATTATTGGTAGATTAAACTATCCTCCCAAATTTATAAATAAAAAAAAAAAAGGTTTCCTGGGATGGTTTTATTCTTGTTAAAAAAAATTTAGTCCACCACATACTATTTTACCAGATGTTCTCCAAGAACAATTGGGACTTTGGACATCATATTCCCTGAAGATTGCCATCATTGATCCACAACAATATATTGAAGGATCAAATCTTATGTATTTCTTTGCCAATTTGGGCAATCCCTGGATTTTCATGTTAGCTACTAGAAAGGTTTTGATAAAAGCCTAGATCAAGCCATATCAAAAATTTCTATTGCTTTTAATGCATATCGGTAAGAGGATGAATTGAAGAAGGCACGAGTTTCTCATCCTTATTCTACCTTTTCCAATAAACTAGAAGCCATTCGTCATTCTCTTAAGATGAAAAATCTTCTCATAACTGAGAAAGAAATGATGTATGAATGCCTGCATCAAGTCAAAGAAAAATTTGTATCTACATTTTAGATTGATTCCTCTTCATCTAAAGATGAAGATGAAGGCATGAAATTCCAGTCATCTTATCACACCTGTCTAGCAGGCAAATCATAGAATCCAAATAAGGATACCATACCTATGGAACAAACTCGATCTACAACAGATTTATTTGATGCTATGCTTAAATATTTCGAGTAAAAGACGCATAAAACAAACAAAGCCAGATCTCACTTCTCTCAAAGTGATATGACTGGTTAAAGAAAGAAAATTTGATTAACGTTGTCTTGTCTACTTAAAATAGACATTAAATAATTCAATATCTTTTGTATTTATATGACAAAAACATTTTATGTAACGACCCAAATTTTCTTATACCAGATAATCCAAAGGTGTGATAAACCCTATTAAGCACACACAAGACTAGACAAGATAATCCGATAACCAAACACTCATACTTGAAACTTTAAAACACATCTCTGCGTTGGATCACTTAAAATAAACTTTATTACAAAACTTATAATCTTAAACTCTTAAAACTACCCCAGCTCCTCCTTAGATTCCTCGAAGCCCTCAAGTAAAGTGGTGTTTCTATTCACATGAATATCTGAAATATTTCTCATAAAATGGGATGTGCTATAAAGCTTAGTAGCAATGTAATATCCAACAACTAAATAAGTTTAAATTAAAAATTTCAAGATAATAAAACAGATGTGAGATAGCTAAAAAAAATAATTATAGCATCATAAAACAGTTTCCAAGTTTCTCATTCAATATCTACATAGATATATTCTAAAACAGCTTTTGAGTTGTAATATTAAATTTTTATATGTCCTTCACAAGACCGAAACATACAACACATCAATTTTAATTATATGCCTTCCACAAGGTTGGGACACACAACTCATCAATATTCATTATATGCCCTCCACAAGGCCGGGACACACATCTCACCAATATTAATTATGTACCATCCACAAAGCCGACACATACGACACATCAATTTTAGTTTTAGTTTCAAATATTATAATTTCCAAAATCAAGTTTGAAAATGTTTATGAAGCTATCTCCTGTTTAAGACAATACATTTTTTAATTAATCATAAGACAATTCTAAATACAGAATAAAATCACGCACCACATATCATATTATTGCTTAAGAATTCGCAATATATAATTTGAACAAAATATCATATTGAAATTACTAGATCAGTACCCCCTACCTGATGATTTTAGTATTCAGGTAGCTTAGATAATGTTTTCTCGAAACTAGTGCAATTCTGTCAATGCATCATCGCATGAAACATTAGTTTCCTAGCCTAATCGTTGTACAAATTATGCAGGGTCTTAAAAATCTACCCAAACCCCTCATGTAACTCTACGCTACCTAAAATAGCCTCTGAGTCATTTTTGTATGTACTTAGTTAATTTCGATCCAAGTCCGGACTGCTAAAAATTATCAAATATGAATAAATTTTTAAAAATTTTTAAAATTACTTTATAAAAGTTTTATTATAATATTTTAGATTAAATAAAAATACTCATAGTAGCTATTTTTCTTAAAGTTCAAATTTTTGAAATTTATACAAAAGTGAGTATTTTCTTTTATGGAATCGATTAAAAAGACATAGTAAATAACAAAAAGACTTGGAGGTTACTCACTGTCCTTCCAAAGAGTTTGAAATAGTTGCATTAATCCATACAATAATTTTCAAAGTTCATAATTGATAAAAACTCATCATTTTTTTAAGTATATTTCTGTTTTTATTTACAAAATACATTATAAATATACAACACTTCTGAAAGTGGCCAGATTATATATAAATATAAGTTAAACCTTAAGCAAGACCCATTGGTCAAAACAAGGAGCCCAAAAGGCTACTCACATGCTCACACGCATCCCAAGGCGTGACTGGGCTTCGTTGTGCACTGTTTATCATCTTCTTCAAATTTTTGTCTGATTTGTACACCTTTCGGTAAAACAGGTTTTTCTCCTTTGTTCTTTAACGGAATCAAGTAATTCTTAAACCTAAATTCAAGCTCTCGAAGAGATATACAATTTTCATGTTGTACAATTTAGCAATAGAGATCATGTAGCCCTAAAAAACAAGCCGAAAGTGGACTAATCTGCCTAGATTTTCTGGACAGACCTGCAACTCTTGTTTTTTCCTTAAATTTGTTCATTCTAAGGTGCTGTAAGGTCATCAATGGCTATTCTAACATATATACTAGTGTCCATAGAATTGACTTAGATTAACAACCAAAAATTGAAGTCATTACATGCATGCAAGATTTAACACATCATTTTTAATAAAAATGAAAACCATTTTCATTCTAGACTTTTTGGAATTCTAAGACCAGTTCTAAAACATCTCTAAACAATCTAGAAACATATTCTAAAAAGACCTAACTAAATGCAAAGCTACATTTTTAAACAATCAAAATTTTATGTTTCTGCACCTTATCTAAAAAAATGGTTTTCCGGCCACTTTTAGGCCGAATCCAGCCACCCAATCCCACGTGCAAGTATGGAACGAAGTATAAAATAGTGTGCAGAATAATATGCCTAAGTTTGAAAGGATTTGGGCTTGGTTTGAGCCTTAAACTCCACTTTCCAAACACTTTTCTCTCTTCTCTTCTATCTTAGTTTCTTGCTTTGATTTGGTTGCCTTCTCCTTCAAATCACAGCATTGCCTATCTATAATATACACATTTTTTTTAAAGTGGCATTGGGGAGGGTGGCCAATCCCCTCAATGTTCTTCACTACTTACACAAATTTGTGGTAATGTCCCCTATTACCTACAAGCATGCTGCCAGCAACCCCCCCATTTTTGGGGGTTTTACAATCTAACCTCCTAAAGAAAAGTTTTGTCCTCGAAACTCATACTTATTTGTAACTGGAATAGCTCCGGATATTTGGTTCTCATATTACCTTCAGCTTTCCAAGTAGTGAGGGTATTACTTTATTTCATAGGACCTATTCTATAGAATCTAAGATTTCAAATGGCTTTTCTTCATATATCACATCTTCTTGTAGTTGAATGTCTTGCCACTAAATCACATAAGTTGGGTCAAATATGTATCGACGGAGCATCAATATGTGAAATACATCGCGTGCTTGAGTTACCAATTGGGACAAGTCCAGTTGGTATGCGGCATTTCCTACTCGTTGCAAAATTTTGAATGGTCTTATATACCTCGATGCTAACTTTACTTGTCTTTCCAAATCTAATTGTTCCTTTGTGTGGTGTCGCTTTGAGAAATACCCAATCTCCAATGTTGCATTCTAATGGTCGTCTTTGCCAGTTAACGTAGCTTTTCTATTTGCTCTGAGCAGCTCGTAACTAATCCCGAACAAGTTGAATCTTCTCTGTTGTTTCTTGCACGATGTCCGGTCCATAGAGATGATTCTCTCCTGTCTCCAACCAGAAGTTTCGTGATCTACAAGATCGACCGTATAACGCTTCATATGGGTCCATTCCTATATTAGCATGATAACTATTGTTGTAAGTAAATTTCGCTAAAGGTAAGTGTTCACTCCAAGCCCCCTGAAAATATAATACACAAGCTCGTAACATGTCTTCTAAAATATGGATCACCCTTTCTGATTATCCATCGGTCTGAGGGTGATATGCAGTGCTCATGTTGAGTTGCGTTCCTAATGCTCGTTGCAGGCTCTTTTAGAATTACGATAGAAAGCGAGGGTCTTTATCTGATACGATTGACAATGGTACTCCGTAAAGATGAAGGATTTCCTTTATGTATAACTTACTCAGCACACTCAATGGATCAGTCATCTTATATGGAATGAAATAAGCAGGCTTCGTCAATCGATCTACTATGATCCAAATCGTATTGTGACCATGTTGAGTCTAAGGTAATCTTGTCACAAAGTCCATAGTGATGTATTCCCATTTTCATTCTGTAATAGGTAATGGTTGTAGTAGTCTTCCTGGTCATTGATATTCCTCCTTCACTTGCTAACAGGTCAGACACTTTGCTACGAACTCAACAACATCCTTCTTCATTCCCTTCTAGTAGTACTTTTGCTTTAGGTAATGATACATCTTGGTGCTTCTTGGGTGTATTGTGAGTCTCGATGGATGCGCCTCATTTAAGATCTCCTCCTGTAATTTCGCATCATTCTCCATGTGTAACCTATTCTTATACCTTAAACTCCCATCAAGATGAATGGTCCAACCTCTATCTCCGTATTCTACTTCAGCTCTAGTCATTAGGGATTCCACGTCACTTCTTTGGGCTTTTATTACGCTTTCCATAAAAGAGGGTTAGATAATAATGTTGTATGAGAAAACCTGAGATTCTCTATTTCCCCCGTGTAAATTGAAATCCTCAAGTGTCTCAAAGGCCTTCCATCGACTTAATGCAAGACAACTCACGCTAGCTTGCTTCTTTTGGCTTAATGCGTCTACAACTATGCTTACTTTCCCCGTGTGATATTCTAATGTGAAATTGTAATCTTCCATATACTCAACCCATCTTTTTTGTCTGAGGTTCAAGTCCTTTTGTGTGGTGATATTGTCACGCCCCGATTTTTCGCACTCGAGAAAAATACACACAAGTGGTAAAAATACGATACTCTCTCGTTAGATGTCATTCTCCTATAAGGACGAGTGTGACTAAGTTTGAATTGAAAATTTATTTGATTAAGGGCTTTTGAAAAAGATTTAGAGTCACCACCTAACTTGATTAAGGTGAGTTAGGTCACCTAAAACTAAGTGCAATCCAAAAATTAAACTTAGAGTTTTTGAAAAGGTTTTGAAAACTTTCTCGAGAGAGAGTTTTTTAGAAACCAAGTTGTTTAGCAACCTGTAGAAATATTTAAGCCATTTTTTTAAATAACTCTATTTTGGTCTTTGAAAATAATGATTCTAGGTTTGGAGGTTGGTTACGTATAAGGAAAATATCCTAAGATCATCACCTTATCCCGCTCTTACGGTACCTACATGTCTATTCACCCTAGGTTCACTCATTTAGAATCTTTGATTAACCATTGTCCAACTATATCCACTTTGAAAAGAATTTTAAAAAGATATTTGACATGATGCATGATATGCAAGTGCAAGAAAACAATTTGATTTTAAAAATAACTTTGAAGAAAATGATTTGATTTTGAAAATAGATTTGAAGAAAAGATTTGAAACTTGAAAGAAGTTATGGAATTAGAGATTTGAAAAAGGTTGGAATTGAAAATTTTGAAAAAGGTTGTGGAAATTGAAGATTTAAAAAAGGTTGTGACCGCACCCATGAGGGTTGCCTACATATCCCTTTATTGAGAATCAGGTCAGTCATAGTTCGGACAAGAGTCCGATTGAAAATAGGCACTTTAAGGTTTTTGAAAAGTTTAACTTAAAAGGGTTTGATTTGAGCTTTGAATAGCAGATTTGAAATTGAACTTGGAATGAACTTTGATTCGAAATAGAACTTGAGGATTTTGAAATTGATTTTGATTTGAAAAGATTGAACTTGGAATAAGAACTTGGACTTGATTTAGAAAGATTAAGATTTGAAAACATCTTGACTTGAATTAAAGTTTGAAAACCATCTTGGTTTAGAAAAGAGTTTAAACGAGTTAAAGCTCCCTAACTTTAGGATTAGGGTTGAACTAGAGTTTAGACCTCCTAGGACTTAGATAACCTAGGGTTGAAGCATGCCCTTGAAATAAGAAGGTTTAATTTAGACTTGAAAAGTTTGCCTTTAGAAAGTCTTGAATTAGGAAAGTTCCGTTTTAAGAAAGTTTTAGATTAGGAAAGTTAGATTTAAGAAAGATTTAGAAAGGATTTGATTTGATTTAGAAACACTTGACTTGGAATGGTTAGAAAAGATTTGACTTGGATGCTTGATTTGAAAGAATATAGAAAGTTAAGGTTTAAAAAAGATTGGATTTTAGAAATTTTTTATTTAAGAAAGTTTCAAAATAGGAAAGTTTTTAAAATAGGAAAGTTTTCAAATTAGGAAAGTTTTCTTTTTAGGAAAGTTTTATGTTTTGGAAAGTTTTGAATTTAGAAAGATTTAAATTTTGGAAAGATTTCGAATTTGGAAAGATTTAATAAGTTGAGATTTGGAAATATTGGAAATTATGAAAAGTTTGATTTAGGAAAGATTAGAATCAAGAAAAGATTAGAGTTAGGAAAGATTTGATTTCTATTTTTTAAAGTAGAAGATTAGATTTTGTTTTCAAAACTAGATGATTTTATTTTGTTTCCAAAATTAGAAGATTTGATTTGAGTTCTTCAATTGGAAGATTGGATTTGACATGGAATTGGAAAGATTGAGTTTTGAAAATCTTGGATTTGAAAATCTATGATTTAGTAGGAAAAGAGACTTTAGAAACCTATGATTTAATGTAGAAAAAGAGGTTTTGAAAATCTATGATTTAATGCAGAAAATAGTTTTAAAAAATCTATGATTTGAGACAAAAGAGGAAATCATGATTTTAATAAAGGAACTAGAGTTTCCTAACCATGGATTCTAGGGCTTCCTAACTATGGATTCTAGGGCTTGACTTGAACTCTAAGACAAAGAGTTTTTGGAAAGTAGACCTTTAAAAAGTGTTTTTAGAAAGTAGATTTTTGAAGAGAGTTTTTCAAAAGAAGATTTGAAAAACAATTTGAAAAGGGGTTTAAATATGGACTTTTGAAAATCTTTTGAATATCTCACTTTCTTAAAACGATTTTAACCATGTAAAGATTAGAACTATTCTAGGGTTGTGATTTTGAAAAACAAGAAGGATTTGAAATATGGATCATAATGATCACTTTGAATATCACACTTTCCTAAAATAACCCTAACCATGGAATGGCTAGAATCATCTTAAGATTGTGCTTTTGATGAAAATAATTTAGAGTTTACACTCAAAAATTTGGACCTTGATAGTCACATTAAATATAACACTTTTCTAAAATAGCCATAATTATGGAATGACTAGAATCATCCTAGGAGTGTAATTTTGAAAACAAGTTTGAAATGGAGTTATGATGCAACTTTAAAAACAATTTTGAATACAACTTTGATACAACTTTAAAAACGACTTTGAAAATAATTTTGAATAAATGTATGAATATGATATGCACAATGTAATAGGGTTGTGAACATACAAGGCTAGACTTCATCACATAATCAAAGGGGCCAAACTCACACCATCAAAGGTTGCATTTGAAAAAAGCCCCCAATACGGTGGTGATCTTTAACAATTCTTCCTAGGCATAAACTCGGAAGTCTCTTGTTTCAAGCATGCAAGAAGAGGAGGTAGAATATAAGGATTAAAATATAAGAAAATCAAAATGGGTGAGAGAGAAGACAGAGAGGGGGGGATTACATAAAAGTAAATAGAAAACCAACCTCATATTCTTCTTGCTTTGATTGCTTCGTTTACTTTGCTTTTTCTTGGACCTTGAGAGCTTTGAAATGTGGTACTTGAGTCTTCAATGGCTTCTTGGAGGCTTGTGTTTGAGTGTATATGGTGTATCTAGGTTAGGGTTTGAGTGTATAAAGGTTAAAGCTTGAAGAGGCTTGAGAGAATTAGGGTTTAGAGAGGCTTCAAGCTTTGTTTTTAGAGAAACAGCATTTCTGGACTGAGTTTGTGGAACCTTTTCATGCAAGGGGAGGATTTGTATTTATAGGCAATTAAAACCACCTTGACGCCTGTTATAGTGGCACCAGGGCAAATTTCTCACTGGCACCACTAAGAGTGGCGTCAGGCCATTTATTGGCTTAGCGCCATTACTAGTGATGCCAGCCACTTAGAAAAGTTTTTAGAGTGGCAGGAAATGTATCTTTCGACCTTTGGGATGCAAGGCAAAAGATTTGGGCGCCAGTCATAGTGACTGCCATGCAATTTTTGGCTTAGCTCTACTAGGAGTGACTCTGAAAAGTCCAAAAATGATCCAAAAGGTTTTGAGTAACCAGACTCAGGCAAAAATGGATGGGAACCCTCAAAAGAGTGTCTTGGAGGTAATTAACTTAAGAAACAATGCCGAATGTTTGAGAATGTCGATCGGCCCGTTAGGGGCAAATCGGTCAATTGAACCGGAAAAACACCGAAACTCGAAGTGACCCTTGAGAAGGCTTGAAGGTTGGAAACACTATTAAGAGTGTTTTAGAGGGTTGCTGGTTTGATACCCAAAGCCGGTGTTATTGGAAAAGGCGACCAGCACACCAAGGGCAAAACGGTCATTTTGCACTAGATTTGCCAGAATAAACTCGAAATGATCCCAAAAAAAGTGTTGGAAGGTTAAGAATACTATTAGAAGTATCCTCGAGAGGTTATCAGTTTGATACCCATAACCGGTGTGGTTCTCGAATGCAATCGGATGCGTAGGGACAAAATAATTATTTTGATCAGATGGTCTCGGAATTGATCCAAAATTGACTGGAAGACACTTGAACATGTCGGATTGTCTTTGGAACAATCTTGGAAGGGTGAAATTACCACTCTGAGAACTTAGGTACTTTCTTAAGAAGCGTGTCAAAAAGGGGCCCAAAGGGCAATTTGGTCATTTTTCACCAGAGTGGGCTAGTAAGCACTAGTGTTAACCTAAGTTTTGAGTATTTCTGTCACTCTGAAGGTGTGTGACGAGTTGGTTTCTAAAGGTATCTCATCCTTTGGTGAACGTGTCATGGTCAAGAGGCGAGGTTGATCCCATGATATAGGGGATTTGTTGGCAATTCCCAATGTGACCTATTTGCTAGTGTTTCCGCCATTCTGACAGTTGTGATGTTTGCGAGTATTTCCGCCACTCTGATGGTATGCATTCATTCCAAAGACTACCTGATCTTAGGAAGCTGCTAGATAGACTTATCGTATGAGGAATTAACTTTCTCAAAAGACATGTCGAATAATAAACATTCTCCATTGGCGGGCTAGCAAGCACCAGAAGTGAACTATTCTACCATTTTAGGGACTTGGGTTCTGTCCCAGTCAACAAGTTTAAAAGAGCTTACCATTCCGAGGAGTTTTCTCAAAGAACGTGCTAGACTGGATGGACTTACAGTCTGAGGGATCACTTTCTCAAAAGATGTGCTGGATTTAGTTTGATTAGTCTAGACTGGAATTGAAACTAGAATTGAGGTTGAAATAGGGCCTTACCATCTTTAGGAAGACGTGCCAACTAGAATTGGACTAAGCAATGCCCCAAGGGCATTTTGGTCATTTTACCTCTATTGGACTCATCGGGCCCACGAAGCAATTGATTGATTAGAATGAGTCTAGAAAACTAGTTTGGACTTGAATGTGTTTGTGTCAATTTGAATGTGAGTCCGGTCATATTGGAGATTGCTGAGCAGGTAAAAATAAGGTGCTTATAATATATTTTAAGCTTTTTTGATTCATGAAAATCTCAAACTTCTCCCCATACAAGTAGCGTCGCTAGATCTTTAGTGCAAATATCACAGTCGCTAACTCTAGATCATGCGTAGGATAATTTACTTCACGTTTCTTCAATTGTCTGAACCCATACGCCACTACTCTTCCTTATTGCATCAATACGCATCCTAATCCCTTAAGAGACACATCGGTGTAAACGATCTATGATTTTCCACTGGTGGGTAAAATGAGTATTAGGGTGGTCGTTAATTTCTTCTTTAGCTCTTGAAATGCTTGTTCACACTTGTCGTTCCATTCAAACTTAACCCTTTTTTGAGTCAGTTGAGTCATCGGCGTTGCTATCTTCGAGAATCCTTCCACGAACTGTCGAAAGTATCTTGCCAATCCTAGAATGCTTCTAATTTAAGTTACCAACTTCGGTGTTTCCCAATTTGAGACAGCTTCGATCTTTAACGGGTCCACCGCAATACCTTCCTTTGACACGACATGGCCTAAGAATTTGACTTCCCGCATCCAAAACTCGTATTTACTCCTTTTCGCATAAAGTTGATGTTCCTTGAGTAATTGTAACACAATCTGGAGATGACCTTTGTGTTCTTTTTTTGTTTTGGAATAGATCAAGATACCATTGATAAACATAATGACGAATTGATCCAGCTGGCTTTTAAAACCCGGTTCATTAGATCCATGAAGGCTGCTAGAGCATTGGTTAATCCGAATGGCATCACCGTAATGACCGTATCGTGTGCGAAAGGTTGTTTTCAATATATCGGAGTCCTTGATCTTCAACTGATGATATCCTGACCTAAGGTTGATCTTTGAAAAATAAGTGGCTACCTTCAATTGGTCAAACAAATCATCTATCTTCGATAGTGGATATTTATTCTTGATAGTAACTTTGTTCAGTTGCCTAAAATCAATACATAACCTCAAGGTCCGGTCTTTCTTTTGGACAAAGAGTACTGGTGCTCCCCATGGTGATGTACTCTGTCAAATAAAACCCTTGCTTAGTAGTTCTTCCAATTAGGTCTTCAATTCCTTTAATTTGGCGGGTTCTATTTGATAAGGTGAGATGGATATGGGTGCAGTTCCAGGATATAACTCTATGAGAAATTCTATTTCCTTGTCTGGAGGTAATCCAAGTAATTCTTCGGGAAATATTTTAGGAAAATCGTCAACTATGGCTGTGGGGGTTATAGTTACGATTTCTTCTTCCTCGGTACCATGAAAACGTAAGTGACTATCTACTTCTGATTGTCGCATTCTATGATCTATAAGTGTGTAAGGTAGGGACAAGCCCTTATCTCCCAAAAACTTAATCATAACTCCACTAGGGTGCCTCATAGTCACTGTTTTGCGATAACAGTCCATCACCACATGATGTACTGCTAACCAATCTATCCCTAATATGACATCGAACCCTTTCATATCCAACACTATCAAATCTGCATTGAATTCCTAATTAGAAATTCTGATAATGCAAGACCGACAAACTCAATTCATTCCTCTTTTTTTTTGGCCTATCGGTACATTAAGCATATACGTTTTAGCAATAAAAGGATGCGTAGCTCCAGAATCAAACAATATTCTAGCCCATGAGTTGTTTATACGATTTTGATCCCTGCAAGGTCACTTTTCATGAATTTCTGCTAATGACAATTTCACTTATTCCTAGAAGAGTAAAAACATCGTGGGGTATTCTTATTGTAAGAATTCATTGTTTGAAACAGAATTTATAACATTTACACAATTACACATTATCATTTTATCACCACTCAATAAGTACACAAAAAAAAAAAAAATGAACTTAGGTAGTCAAACAAAATCACTTAACTTGACAATATTTTATTTTCAAGTTCATCGCTTATTCATAATCTTTATTGGTTCTAAGCTTTTCAAGGCTAATCTTAATCTATATCGATATCTCTAATTTAACTCAAAGCCAATCTTAAAATTTTCACTTAGTGATACTGTCTTTCACATATCAAAGTTTTGTCATGTTGGCAGTATAACTTATAACACTCATAATTAAAGCCAACTACTTCCGTAATTGTATAATCCAAATGCCAATATATGCATGTAAAAATTGCTAGCCAAATTTACTATGGACCATACAACCCTACTTTTCCATCATTAGTCCAACAGTGTTCCTACATGCACACTTGTCTCATATAAGGTCTACCCGTTAGCTTTGAGGTACACTCAGTTATTTCATATAAAACTTACAACCTAGATTTGTCCGCATAAGACCTACAACTTATTTTTATCCATATAAGACTTACTCACTAGCTCTGATACTATTTATTTATTTTTTCCATATAACATCTACAATGAATCTGCCCACTACGTCTCATATAAAACCTACTACCTACGCACTAATACCAATTGTAATGACCTTGATTTTTTTATACCAGATAATCCAAAGGTGTGATAAATCTTGTTAAGCAAATACAAGACTAGACAAAATAATCCGATAACTAAACACTCATGCTTCAAACTTTAAAACACATTTTCGCGTTGGATCACTTAAACAAAACTTTATTACGAAACTTAAATTTTAAACTCCTAAAACTACCCCCGCTCCTCCTTAGGTTCCTCAAAGCCCTCGGGTATAGCGGTGTTTCCATTCACATAAATATCTAAAATATTTTTCATAAAACAAGGTGAGTTATGAAGCTCAGTAGCAGTGTAATATCCAACAACTAAATAAGTTTGAATTAAAAATTTCAAGACAATAAAACAAATGTGAAATAGCTCAAAACAAAAAAACTGTTTTAGCATTATAAAACAGTTCGCAAGTTTCTCATTCAATATCTAAATAGATATATTCTAAAAAAGCTTTTAAGTTGTAATATTAAATTTATATATGTCCTCCACAAGGTCAAGACACACGGCTTACCAATATTAATTATATCTCTTTCACAAGGCTGGGACACATGGCTCACCAATATTAATTATATGTCCTTCACAACGTCGAGACAGATGGTACATTAATTTTAATTGTATGCCCTTCACAAGGCCTGGACACACGACACATCAATTTTAGTTATTCAGTTTCGATATTAAAATTCCCAAAATCAAGTTTGAAAACGTTTATAAAGCTATCTCATGTTCGAGACAATACATTTTTTAGGTAATCATAAGACAGTTCTAAATACAGAATAAAATCATGCTTCACATATCATATTATTGCTTAAGAATTCACAATATATAGTTTGAACAAAATATCATATTGAAATTACTGGATCAGTATCCCCTACCTAATGATTTTGGTATCCAGGTAGCTTATAGAATGTTTTCTAAAAAATCGTGTAATTTTGTCAAAGTATCATCGCATGAAACTTTAGTTTCATACCCTAATCGTTATACAAATGATGCAGGGTCTTGTAACTCTACCCAGACCCCTCTTGTAACTCTACGTTAACCAAAATAGCCTCCAAGTCATTTTTCAGATATGCTCGATTAATTTCGGTTCAAGTCAGACTGCTAAAATTATCAAAAATATGAATAAATTTTTAAAATTTTCAAAATTACTTTATAAAGTTTTTATTATAATATTTTAGATTAAATAAAAATTCTCATAGTAGCTATTTTTCTTAAATTTCAAAGTTTTAGAATTATATAAAAGTGAGTATTTTATTTTATGAAAACGATTAAAAATACATAGTAAATAACAACAAGACTTAGAGGTTACTCACTCTCCTTCCAAAGAGTTTGAAATAGTTGAATCAATCCATACAATAATTTTCAAAGTTCATAATTGATAGAAACTCACCATTTTTTTAAGTATATTTTTGTTTTTATTTACAAAATACATAACAAATATACAACACTTTTGAAAGTGACCAAATTATGTATAAATATAAGTTAAACCTTATCTGAAATCCACTGGTCAAAACAAGGAGCCCAAAAGGCTACTCACGCACTCGCACGCGTCCCAAGGCGTGACTGGGTTTCGTTATACACTGTTCATCATCTTCTTCAAATTTTCGTTTGATTTGCACACCTTTCGGTAAAATAAGTTTTTCTTTCTCATTCTTTAATGTAATCAAGTGATTCTTGAGCATAAATTTAAGCTTTCGAAAATATCTACAACTTTCATGTTGTACGATTTAGCAATAGAGATCATGTAACCCCTCAAAAATAAGCCGAAAGTGGGCTGGTTTGCCTAGATTTTTTGGGCAAACCTGCAACTCTTGTTTTTCCCATAAATTTCTTCATTTTAAGGTGATGTAAGGTCATCCATGACTATTCTAACATATATACTAGCTGTCTATAGAATTTACTTGTATTAACAACCAAAAATTGAAGTCATTACATGCATGCAAGGCTTAACACATTATTTTTAATAAAAATGGAATCCATTTTCATTCTAAACTTCTTGGAATTCTAAGACTAGTTCTAAAACATCTCTAAACAATCCAGAAACATTTTCCAAAAAAACCCAATAGAATGCAAAGCTACATTTTTAAACTATCAAAATTTTATGTTTCTGCACCTTACCCAAAAAATAGTTTTTTGGCCACTTTTTGGCCGAATACGGCCACCCAATCCTACACGCACGTATGGAACGAAGTATAAAACAAGAAGTAGAACAATATACCTAAGTTTGAAATGATTTGGGCTTGGTTTGAGCCTTGAACTCCACTTTCCCTCACTTTTTCTCTCACTTTTCTTCCTCCCAAACACTTTTCTCTCTTGTCTTCTATCTTAGTTTCTTGCTTAGATTCGGTTGCATTTTCCTTCAAATGACAGTATTGTCTATCTATAATATACACATTTGTTTTTTAAAGTGACATTGGGAAGGGTAGCCAATCCCCTTAATGTTCCCAACTACTTACACTTTTTGTCAAAATTTGTGGCAATGTCCCCCATTATCTATAAGCATGCTGCTGGCAGGTTTTGTGCCGGGGGGGTGGTGTTTACATTTTACCTAAGTAAATGGCCATAAATGACCAAATGAATTCAAACGAATTCATACGGATATTGTCTTTGAAAGACAAGTTATTATGTTTTTTTTTTCAATAAATCATTTTACTAAAAGACAAATTGTCTTCCATTTTACTTTATGAAGACACTTAATTTAAATATTTTACATGGCTGACCAACTCTACTATTTAGGACACGCTTTATGTGAGGTAATATTACTTTTTGATTATTTATTTTATTCCGGACTTGTAAATTTTTTTATTGTTGTTTGAAATAGTACTTTTTTATTATTTAAGAGGTCATTCATCCTTGTTGAAGGTACCGCTCAATTTACTCATCTCTTTGTCTTTCCTCTTGTACCCTCTTTGTAAAATAATTGTTCTCTAACAATAAAATCCATCGAGATCTTTTGTAAGTATTTGTCCTTTTCATATTTTGTCTTCTTTCATTTAATATTTTATTATTTTCGTTTGATATTTTAGTATTTGTCACTTTAATATTTTGTCTTTTTTTATTTGATAATCCATCGAGTGAACTTTTATGTGAAAAATAGATGCATTTTACAATATTTGTTCTTTGAAAATGCCACGTGTTTGTCACATATAAATTTTCTTTTCATTTCTTATTTTAACAAATTAGACGTGTAAGTGTTTAATTGTAGACACCTCATGCATACTGGCCTTGAAGTTATCACATTTCCGAGTGTGTTTTTGTGGGCCCAAACATCTCATTTTCCTATATTTTTCTAGATGGCGGTTACAGTTGCAAATTGCAATCTCAAACTAAAGCAATGGAACCCCCTGAGCCTAGTGCAGAGGGCGAGAACCACAAACCTCTTTTTACGAGTTTCTCGGTTCGACTCTTGCAAAAGGCCAGAGATTGTCTTGTAGTGTTTTAAACACTAAACTCATGGTGACTTCAGGTCTCACTTGCTCTTTAACCGTACCCATTTCCCAACCTCTTGTCAGCTCATCCATTAGGCCAACGATGCGATTCATCTTCTAGAATTCTAAATTTTTTAAAACCTACTAGGACTATATAACTTTTGCATCATCATTTTAATAAAAGGCCCCAGTCCAATTGGAAAAACTAACTATACGTTAGAAAAAGAGAGACCAATTTTTTAAGGCCCAATATAATTTTTATATATTTCTTTTATAAAAAGACCCTGGTTCATGAGAAGAACAAAAAACTATCTTTTAGAAAGCAAGTTCAAAATCTACTACAATGATGAATTTCAGAAGAAAAATACTCATGTTTAATTAATAATTATAAACTATACAAATAAAAATATTTTGGAGGCCCCAAAAATTTTAAAACATTAGGAGAGGCACACATGTGTGCCCACGCCCACAAACCGTTACCCATGTCTTTTAAAATCACAATTTTGATAGGCTGCAACAAATATGCTTCACCAAACCCTTAAACATTGTCTTATATAATTTTCACATTTTTGTCTAAAAAACTATTTAATCTTTAGAAGAAAAAATATTGGCTTAACAAAAAAATATAAAAATAAATTTTCTTTTAAGGCTCCAAATTTTTTTAAAATCTTACATGGTTTTAAGGCTCTATGTAGTTTCTATATTTTTTACTTTTAAAAAAAAAAAAAAGAGGCCTTGGCCCAAATGAAAAAAATGATCATTGAAAAAAAGGCCAAAAAATTAGTACACTAGTTAATTTTAGAGGGAAAAAAATACCGGTTTACAAAAAAAAAATGATTTAAAATAAAATTTTCATAACAGTATTAAAAATTATAAAGATCCTCATTTAAAATCATCACCTTAAGCCTCAAATCACATCGTACCGACCTGCCACTTATAAGATTGGTTAGCTTCATAACGGTTGCCCAAAAAAAAACCTAAAGCAATGGAACGTAAAAAGTCAGCATAAAAATACAAGAACATAAAAAAATACGAATATATAATTATTAGAATATTATACGAACACTAATTAAAAAGTCAGAACAAAAAATACGGTAATATTTATAAGTAATTGTTTTTATATATGTTAGTTTGTAGTAGTTTTGTCTCATATATATTAATTTTTTAAAATATATGACTAACAAACAATAAAATTAAAGTGGCACATAAATAATTTTTATTTTATTATTTCAATTCTTGATACCAAAATGGGTTAATTTGTCAATTTTAATTTGTAACTTAATATTTTGAGTATTAATAAGAACAAAAATATGTTTAATGATTTAAATATATCAGCTATTAGAAAAATATTCAAAAAATATATACCATAATACTAGTAAAGATGCACAAATCATAAGTTATACAACATTTTCCTGTAATAGATAAAGTTGAATAAGTTTAATGATCAATAATTTTACTATTGTAACTATATATTGAGTATAGAATTAATAATATGCTAAAAGTCTATTGAACTTATATCTAATTTTTAATCGAGTTTTTTTCAAAAGTATAATATGTAAAACGTTAAATACGTGTACTATACGGTTCAACTCAACAACATATGTATTTTTTATTGGGTTTTAAATCTAGACAAAAAAAAACGAAATATTTTTTATTTATACATATGTATAGGTATTATAATATGAGTATTTACTAATTATGTTACGCCACGTTTATTTATATTGAAATAGAATTCTGACTTGTAGCCTTTGGTTGTGTAAAGCGGGTCCGAGATTAGCAATTCAGCCATAACCATTTGTCCCCCATACGCGACATTAAATGATTCCAAAGGAAGAGTAGGATAAACAATGTAAAAATTGAGAGTTGGAAATCGAATACTAAAATTATCCTCCGTTAGATTTATATAACTTGATCCCACTAAATATAATTTGGCGGTACCAAAATATCCATAAGGAAAGAGTATTTCAATAAGAAAAAATTTAGAAAACGTTTTTAAAAAAAAAATTCATAATGCATCTAGAGCATGACATGGCCATACTTCATTCTCTAACGATAATTATAGGTCTTGCGTACTAGGAGGGGCAAAGCTCGCGATCATTGAAAGAGGAGAAGTTTGAGCACATGGTACTCTAAGAGCACTTAACAATATTTTATAGAATAGTTTGCGCTTTGAATTTTCTCACCATATCTAACTTGTATAGAATAATAATATTTTAGTTAAGATAAAATGTGTTTAGCAGATGTGGTTTTAATCTAGGAAAAATTGTAACACCTAGGATTTTGTCACATCAGCAACTAAAATTTGTGGTAAAATAAAAAAAAAAAATTTAAGAAAAAAATACCGCACGACTAAACCTCCGGAATCTATGATAAAATTGAGAGGTTTTAAACGAAAAATACCACACAAAAAAACCTAATAGGAATGACTACTAAAAACTAGTAGTACCTAACCACTTAACTTTTTTCCCTTGATCCAAAGACTACAATTTTAATATTATCGCTTTATGGCTAATGCGCATGCAATGTGGTTTATTTGCTGCTTGATCATACAAGCACGTGATAAGAATTTAAAAAAAAAGAAAAGAAAAGAACAATGACATTATTCCCGGTTTATTTCATCTCCAGACTTAATTTTTCCATAGGGCTCCATATAACTTCTCACAACCACAAGGTATCATGTGTGCAAAAACTTAATCTAACGATTATGATATACTCAAGACTTAATACTTCATTTGACAAATTATGTGACGATTGTAATTTTTTTTTTTTTTATAGTATACCTATATTTTAGTCAAATTATGACGATTGTAATTTTTTTTTTCTCATGGTGGAGATTTTAAATTTAAAATCTTACTCCTTTGTTATACTGATATCTATAATTTATAAACTTATGTTATTTCTTTTAAAAAGATAAACACATGACATTACATGAATAAACAGTTACACAATGATATATGGTGTGATAATCACCCTATATAATTTCTCCTCTTGAAAAAAGATTAGTTATTTACTTATTTTTAAGCTAAAATTTCAATTAAAAATGAATAGAGAATTTAATATTTTTAGTGTCAATAATTAAATACTTTTGGATATGTTATAAATACACGTGGCACAGAGATATTTATGGTCGCGAGAGTATGGAGAATAGAAATCTAGGCACCAATGTGAAGTGACAAGGTAGTGTCTACAATTGCCGCTAAGATTTAAGCAATAGGAACTACCAAATACTGAACTTTTTCCCGAAGTCTAAGAGGGAGCCTAATCCTATTATTATTTTCTAATTTGCATATGTATGACATAATTTAATATTTTATAATACTTGTAAATACGTATCGCGAACAGACAATAATTACTGGCTTTTATTGCAAACGTAGGCTTGTTGCTATTAGTGTGTTTTTGGAGTCCCGTCACCTTCTCTCTCCCGGAGCCCTACTTACCAGTCGTCGAACTGTAACAACTCTGCCTTTCGTTTCGAACTCAAAGACGCAAAAAGCACACGCAACACAGTCGAAAGAAACGGCGAGTTATGACCTCAGTGGCATTGACAGACCCAATGGAGTTGAAGGTGAGAGAGCTCTTGAAGGAGGTCCAGCTTGACTGCTCCCCTGCGTTCACTAAGCTCGTCGACGAAACCGTCTCGGCCATCAAAGAAGCCATTGATAAAATCCCTGAAGACATCCAGGTTATTGTTTCTTCCTAAACCCTAAACCTTGGTCGGGTCATCCAAACGTTTTGAAAATATACTCTGGCTTAGTTGAAATTGGGGGTAGTTATTCAATGCGTTGCATTGCTAAACCGGATGTAAACGTCGATCTTTTCGTTCGAATGCCAAAGGTACACTTCTTTATCTCCTCAACATTTTATATGCTTTAGTTACAGCTCTGTAACTTGAACCATACATTTTCGTCCTATCGAATGAACTGCTTCACTGACTTACCTAAAAATTAGAATGACCTGACTTAAGGGAACTATCTATTTTTCCAACGCTAACCAAGATCATTGCTTCATTTTGCAATGGTAGATAAATATAACAGTTCTACATCCTGATATGTTATGTCATGAATATGTTCAGTTGAATCGATAATGTCAAAACAATGGCACGATCAAAACTTTATAGCTTTAAAGTTATCCTAGTACCGTGTAGTAAATTAGTATTATGACTTGTGTCAAAAAAGAATGAATAACTGTATACAATGTAACAATCTTGTGAAGGCTCAAATAATGGCAATCTAGTTCGTTATCCAAAATAAGTGTCAAAACACTAGGACTGTATAACAAAGATACAGGCAATCGTTGAATTAATTTGCTTGTCAACCAAGTAATTTTTTGAAAATATTTTGTTAATTTGAGAGAATTGCATTACAATTTGCACCTCATACTTGCCCAAGAACATTAAAAATGAAGTTTCAGGGAAAAACTCTGTTTAACAAGGACAGAGTGATTACAATGAGATTTTGGACTCTGCTCTAATTGTTGACATTTACGACATAGTTTTTCTTATTGAAAATTCACAGCAAGGGTTTGGATTTTTTCATATACTGCACATCAAGCATTTTACATGGAAATAACTGGCACTGTAGAAAAAGGGAATTTGTTAAGGACATTGAATTTGGAAAATCTGTCTATCTTGCGTAAGGTTTGTGATGACACAAATAAGTTGTACGGTGCCAAATGATTATACAAAATTGGGTACATAAACTGCCATGTGGCAATTATCTGGACAACCTCAACATCTTTAAGTTTATACATTGTGATTGGGCTCTGTATTTTAAGATTCTGATATAATTTCTCCTTATGGCAGGAGTGTTTCCATGACAAGGATTATTTAAATTTCTGTTATCATGCCAAAAGATGCCTTTATCTCTCCATAGTCAAGAAGTATCTCAAACTTTCTTCAGTCCCTCAAAAGCCTGAATGGTCTACCTTTCAGAATGAGGCTAGGAAACCTATATTGGTTGTCCATCCAGGTCTGTAGATCTGCAACACTGTATGTAACTTTTCTTGTGTGGTATTGAGTTGAGAAATTGTTTCAATGGCCGCTTATCCTTATTCCTAAATTCACAACTAAAAGGAAATTTCTCTTTGGAACTGTAGCTATGAAGCTTATTGAATCTCCTCAGTTTTTGGTGAGGATAATTCCCGCAGCAACATCTGTATTTAATGTTTCGAAGTTGAACTTGGAGCTGAATAACATTCGTGCTCTAAATCAAGGTAGTGTGTAGTTTTTAGTTTAAGTAATTTGCTGTCTTTGTGCTCCATGGTGTTGTAACTGGACAGTGGATCTTTTTTGGAATCTCTACAAGGAGGTGTTCTTCAAGCCACGCTGAAGTACAATAGCAGTATACTAGACGATTTGTTCCTAGAGGAGAATGCAGAATTTGTCAAAAGGACCTTTTTTTGGATGGAAGGAACTAGGAGAGGCTTTGATTTTGCTGAAAGTATGTTTAACAATGCCTTGGTGATTTTAAATTTTGGTGCAATAATTCCATGTGCTTAAATGGAAAATTTTAGCTTATGTTGTGAACTTGTGATGGTGTTGGTCTGGGCACGGCAGAGAAGTTCAATATATGCCCATGATTGCTTAAATGGATTCCTAATCTCCGTCAAAATGGCATACCTTGCAACAAAATCTGGTAGGAATCACATTAATAGTTCAATGAACCCAATGCAGATATTTCGTGTCACAATGGACTTCATTGGTATGTGTAGTTTTTCCGTTTTTTTCCTTTGCTGTCCAGAATTACTTGCATATCTGTCCTTGAATAAAGCTGGAGACCCAAATAATTTTTTGCCCATAAATTTTCACCATTAAGCTTTATAGGATATGTTGTTTTGCTAAATTCTTCAATGCCATAAATAGTGGCAACTAAGAAGCACGAACATGGACACGAGTGTCGAACACGATATGTGTCTGACACACCGATATGACAATTTTTAAAAAATGCAGGACATGACACGACAAGGACACTGCAAAAGAATATATTATTATATTTTTATATGCCATAGATATAAATATTTTACAAAAAAAAGTGAAAAATATTCAAGATAAAATGAATTAAAATTAACAAATGACATATTTCACTAATTAATCGACAATAAATCATTCACAATTATTTAATTACATTTCATAAAAAAATGATAAAGTAAACAAATGCATCAACAACAAAAATGTTGTTACATCAGTACATAATACTATAAAGTCATAGATTACTGAAAATATTAAAACGTTATTACATTTCATCAACTATCCATCATTATCTAACATAAAATCCATAAAGAACACACAAAAACAAATTAACCACCGATTTCAATAGCATACCTGTTCTTTTTCTTCTTCTTGATCCAACAAACTAGAGTTTTTCTCTTTTTTTAAGATTTTAAAGTTTTCCTATCGACAAAATAAACCTTATTTTTTAGTTTTAAAATCTACAGTTGAGCTCCCGCCGTGTCTCTAAGGTGTCCAAAATGAAACACGCGTGTCCAAGTTGTGTCCCTGGAGTGTCCGATTTAAAAATAAATAAATAAAAAATCAGACACATGAAATAAAGTGTCCGACACGTGTCGCATGTGTGTCGGTGTTTGACAAGGATGATTCCTCTAATGGAGTGTCTGTACTTCCTAGAGTGGCAATGTCATTGATTGAACAATGACCATAGAACCATGAAATCGAGATTCTGTTGTAGATACTAAAAAATTAACCTCCCATTTGTGAGGAGATGATCTTGTATAGTTCAATAGATAAGACGATCTTCTATATTCAATAGATAAGATGATAGTGTATAGTTCAATAGATAAGTGGTGCTAGTCGACTGTGAGTATACTCTTCTAAATTTATTTGAATGAGAAAAATTGCAGTGTTAAATTCAATAAAGCACACATTTAAATTCAGATTGAGACATTAAGAACTAAAAGCTTGTTTGTTGTCTACCTACATCAATTCATCTGCCTTGCCATGTTCTCTTGTTCAGTGATAATCTCAAGGACCTGAACTTGTTAATCTGTGGTTCTGTTTTAATAAGAGTCAACTAATATAAACTTGATGTTAGTTTAAGATTAGGACTACAGTGGCAAGTTGATTGCTTTATCTTGTGATATTTGAGAGTATCATCCAGTCTGCCATCTAATACTTAAAACCATTCATCAATGTCGTAGACTAATTACCCTTATGCGTGTCTCGTGTTTCCTATAAAAATGGTACCTCACTTCAACAAGACCATGGGTACCTAATTTCTAAACTCTTTCATCTACTTAGTGCAAGTGTTTACTGTAGCGGTAGTGTGAATCCGAAGTGGTGCATGTAGTAAATATTAAGATTATATGTTTTGGAGTGTTTAGGACTACAGAAATTTCCTGCGATTGACAACTAATTCTTGGTTGTCTCTTCTTTTTTCAACTAAAAGCTGTCTCTGGTGCACATAAGCATTCATGACCATATAGCAAATTGTTTGATTGTGAATTAAAAAAAAATTGTTTTGGCAATTTTTTTTTTCTTTTTTCGCAGCTACTTCAAAATTATGGGACAATGGGCTCTTCTTCTGTCCTGAAGTTGAGCATAATATTTTGGATGTATGTTGCTTCATGACCTTTATGAGTCTGATAGATGATTTCCTTCTTTCTTTTTCCTTTTGTTTGCTTTTTATTTTTTCTGTTTGGGTTTGGTGTGTTTTGTGTGTGTGTGTGTGTGTTAGGTTTTGCGTTTGGGGGGGCCTTGGTTTGGTTGAAGTTTTGGGTCATGGTTTGAATCAGGTTCAATTACATATTTCTGTGCCAAAACCATTTTTCTTGCATTACATTCTTTCTTTTATTTTAAAATTGAGTGCTGATGTGGAAGCCCTTTATTCTTTCACAGAGAGAGAGAGAGAGAGAGAAAATGAATTCTATACCTATGAACTTATTTTTCAGCCAGATTAACCTTGATATTATTGCCAACTTCTGGACTTGAACTACATCTTCATCAGAGACCATATAATTCATATTATGACAATCTCAATATATGTTACCTTTCAAAAGCCCAGTAATTCATCTTATGAGATCTCTTTAGCTCCTGGGTGTTAGGTTACTATTTTTTTCCTCTAAACTTGTGGTTTTGCTTTTTTTTTTTTTTTTTTTTATTATTTTATTTTACCTTTTACATTATAGCTCATATAAATACCTATTCTGAACTTTTGGCTTGCTGGAAAGGACATCTCTAAAATCATTTCCAGTAATAATATGTGACCCATTTGCTGACTTTAATTTGACATTTTGCGTGACAAGGAGTGGTCTTCTGGAGGTACTTCAGTAATCATATTACTCTTCGGTTTAAATGAATTTAGGTTTACAGATCAATCTTTGTATGTCTCCTGTTCTTGAAGCACAGTGCACTCATCTGACGATTATATTTCTTCTTTCATAATTCCAGCTTCGAGACGAGGCTACTTTGACACTTAGGGCCCATTTGGGAACAATTTTTTTGACTAAATAAGCTGCTTAAAAAAAGCATAAAGAATAAGCTAAATTAAAAAAAGCTTGGTTAGGGTGATAACCTGCTGAAAGAAAAAATTTGTTAGTTTTTAATTAGGCTGTTTGACACATGTTTTTTGGTTTTTTTTGAAATTTTTTTATGTAAAAATAACAATATATCCCTCAAGGCGGTGGTGTTGATGGGTGAGTGGCAGCGGCGGTGGTGCTAGATGGGGGTGATGGCGACAGTGGTGGTGGGTGGCGGCGATGGTGTGCTGGGTGGGGGGTGGTGGCGACTGTGGTGGTGGGTGGTGGTGGTGGCAACAGGCAATGGTGGCGTTATTGGGTAGCGGTGGGTTGCAATGGAGGTTGTTGTTGTAGAGGACGTTTTAAAAATTTGATAAATTTTATTAATTTTCATTATAGTGATTTAAGCACAAAAAATATCAAATTTTTAACTTTTTGCTTATAGCTTATTAGGCTAAAAAAGGAAAAAAAAAGTTTGCTTTTGTTTTTTTTGTTAAAGCTAAGAAAGCACTCAACCAAACACTTCATGCTTTTTTTAAGCAAAAAGCTGAATATTCTCCAAAAATAAGCTGTTCCCAAATGGGCTCTTAGTTGCATTAACAAATGTAGAGATGGCGGATTTGATGAGGTTTTTATGACCAAGATTGACTTTCCTGCTGAGTATGACTATTGCATAAGGTATATTCCTTTGAGATAATACTTGTAAATCCTGTCAGTCACTTCTCAAGATATGATTAATGGTGGAAATAAAACTGCTTATGGTTTTCCTTTCTTTTTAAGATTTGATTAGCTGCAATGAAATATTGTGCTTGAGAAAGAGTTCATGATTTTGCATTTCTTGAACCATTCCAGTAAATTGTGTCAACCAAAGATATCGATATATTGCAAACATAAGCTGAACTCCTGCTTGATGCACCAGAGTCTCAGCTGACATCATAATCTTTCTGCAAAACATAACTGCAATGTTTCGTGTTGGTTACATGGATGCATTGGTGTGAGATCCATCCACAAACTGTCAACATTATCATTCTATTTTGGACTACTCATCAGTGGGTTTCTGAGATAAGTTGTAGTGATTTTGATGGACCAAACTTTTGGATTTCCATTAGTTTTCTAGACATAAATTGTGGACCGTCAATTAGTGATATGTCAAAACTGAGCCTGATTTTTTATTTACGGCTTCCCACGCTCGATATTCCAATTGAAGCTTTACTGGAGTGATAACAATAACCTAGACTTCCAACTTAAAAAACTGTAACCATTTGTATGAGATGACACCAGAGGAATTCTGGAGGAGACTGGGCGAAGAACAAAGCAACCAGTGGCAGACCCAGGAATTACACAAAGGGGGGGCCGAAGTAGGACAAAAATTTAGTGGTACCATTGGATCAACTACGAATCATTGTCACTTAGATTTAAGCTCTATACTAGGAGACACATCAAATATAAAGAAAATAAAAATCGTAGTAGATTTAGTACTTAAAAATAAACACGCTACTTTTTCACTAATTTTTTCTTCTAAACTAGAAGGGTAAGAAAAAATTACTTGAATTTGAGAGGTAAAGGTAAAATTACTTGAATTTGAGAGGGTAAAGGTAAAACTACTTGAGTTTTGGGGGGACAATATACCTATTTTATTATAAATGCTCAAAATTATAAAGGGTCTAAGGAAAATTTTCAAACTTTGGGCAAGCCAATATACTTATTTTATCATAAATACTAAAAAACATATAGGGTCTAAGGGTATTTTTCAAAACTTAGGGGGGGGGCCGTGGCCCCCGCCCATCCCCCTTGTGGGTCGCTAGTAGAAGCAACCCAAGACCAAAGAGAGAGAGAGAGAGAGAGAGAGTGGAGCAGTAATGTATGATAAGGTGAGATAATGAGTATGCCTCATAAGGAAGCCTAGGATCTCTTATGTAGAGGCTCACAATAGAGCCCAAATGGGATTGGACATATCATAAATGATAAAACCTATCTGTAAGAGACTTTTCCCTTATATCTAAGAGAATCAGAGCCCTACATGGAGAAATCTCCCTTAATTGGACTAGCTTGAAGGCAGCTGAAGCTGTGCGGGATAGCAACACCTTTGTCCTAAGCCACCATGCCACAGGATCCCAGAAATCCCGCGGTGTCTGCTGAACAGATTTTTTGGCATACCTAGGCTTGCCTCATAGTCAAGGTTATAATGGTGCGGTAACAAAGTCACGCGATAAGCAGGTCAAAAGCATGCCAGAAGGTCCTTAACGAGGCATATATTGTTCCTCATGTCCTTTTCAGTGTCCTGAACACATGAAGGCCCCAACACGTTACATTTGGCTTCCATGAACACGTCACCAATTTGCATTGTACACGTGGAAGACCTCCTTGTAAGATTTAAGAGTTGACAATCTAAGACTCATGTTCATGTGGCATACTTGCAGATACAGAGTATCTACACCTTCAGTTCCATGATCTACAGTCTTTGTTTCATAATTAGTATTATCTTTCTTTTCTTTTTCTTTTTTAATTTTTGGAGTGAGAAAATAAGTAGTTTGAAATGATGAGTTATAAGAAACAACATCGTCCCCTGATGAGCATGTCCGATAACGAGATGACAAGCTAAACTATGTTGTAAGATAAAGGAAGGTTTGGTCATAGTTTGATATTTCTGCTATGTGACATAAAGGGCAGAGCGGCAGACCACATGTGATGGTTTAATGTCCAACAGATGATTTGGAGTATTTGAATGTTAGTGTTCTGACCAAAATGACTGGTTCCTCCACTTCTTTTTCATTGTTCTTTCCCATTATCTTGAGCACACTTTTGTCTTTGCTGAAATGGAGAAGACAATTAATATAAATATTACTATCTTCATAAAAAGACCATCCAAATGAGAGTATTTGCATCATAGAATATCTCTCAAAGCCTGGAATGACAAAACATCTTCTTTCAACTTAGATTACTCTACCTGTTCTTCTAGACCATACAGATCATAAAACTACTACTATAGATCAGCAACTGATTGTTTTTCATTCTGGTCTATTATAAACTGGCTATAGCGTTTAATATTTATTATGTCATTTTTTCAAATAAATAACAAATAAAATATGAAAGTGAATCTGAATATTAGGTTTTTGGTGGGCTCAGGTTAGTTCATACTTGGTTGGGTCCCAAATTCCTGAAATTAAACCGAACTGCCCCCCTGGAAAGTAATAGTTGGTGAACACTAAAATGCATGTATATGCTGCAATAAAATATATTTTCCTATGCCAATTCTGGAAGCACTAGTTTTTAGCTTGAGCTGCAAGGATGTGGTTATGTCCATTCTACTCTTTAGAGAAACAAATAATAATAATAATAATAATCTTGCTGATTAGGTTGAGGGAGCTCATTTGGAGATATTTAACCTTTGCAGATTGCTGGGTTTTGGTCGGACTTCGTCATCTTTATTTACTAGCCTGCTACGTATAGATTGTGCTCAAACAGGAACCATATTAGTTAAAAAAACCAGAAGAAAAAAAAAGCTTAGTGAAAGCTAAATTGACAGGTTATTATCATCTTAAAGAATGTCAGGCATAATTATAACTTTGAAATGTATGATGAGTTTCTCGTTTGAGGATGTTTAGATGGGCTCCTATTTTTCATTTCAGTTCAAAGTTGAATATAATCAGTCAAGTCCAGGTGAGGTGCCTAAGTAGGCCAACCAAAATCTTGTATGCTATACTTTTTTTTTTCTTCTCCTCGAAGTTATTCCAGAACAAGAAGATGGTTCAAAATTTCCAAAGGCTTGTTTTCAACTGGCTGTTAACATGAGTAATGCAAGAGGATATTTTGCACCCAAAAAAAATCCTATCATTGAATAACGTTATTAGACTAGAACAGAAACAGGTGCACAAGCAATGCACGTGCAGAGCTGACTGGTGGGAGAAATACTGATTGTGGTTCTCAGTGTTGTGATTTTGATGGTTTTGGCAATGCATGCAATTGTCAGTTACCAAATTTGTAGATATATTTTGTAGATTGCGTGTTTGTAATTTTTTTGAGACAATTAGCTTTGTAAAATTCATCAGCAATACATATTTCTTTCCACTTCTCTTGTGCTTTCGTAGATTGAACTTGAAGGGAAATAATGAAGTCTACGCATTGGGATTTTGCTCGGACAATGAATGTTGGAGATTATATGAGCAGAGAGTACTTTCTCTTATGCATCAAGGATTGAATGATAGAGCAAAGTTCATCCGTGTTATGTGGAGAAACACTCGTTCAGGATGCAATTTGGAGGACGTACGGAATCTATTCATTGGTCTTTGATATATCATTTTATAGAATGGCGGAATACTAGATTAATTTTATAGATTAATTTGTTCTTGTTTTCCTATAATTCTAGGGTTTTTTCAATGTTTTGATAGAGAGCCATTGTTGATGGGGATTTCAGACTGCATTTTAGAGAAAGCTCTTAAGAGTGGTTGACATTGGTCCAAATGCTGAGAATAAAGATGAGGTATTTGACTTTGATATCTCTGTTCTGAATTAGTATGCCTTTTGATGCATGTGCTAATCTACATGTTTGGCACCAGGCTCTCAAATTTCGGAAGTTTTGGGAAGATAAGGCGGAGCTTCGGAGATTTAAAGATGGTACAATTGCAGAAAGCACTGGTAAGGCATTTAGGTATGCTTATGATTGCTCCAAACATTAAATGTTCATTTGTGATAAGATGATTAACTTGCAAGCCACTTCTTGAACTGTAGTTTGGGAATGCAAGCAATGGGAAAGACATCTCATTGTAAAGAGGATTACTGAGCATGTTCTGTTGCGGCATCTTTCCCTTTCTAAAGAAAATATCATGATCAATGTAAATCAACTTGATTTTTTGCTTCCTTATGGAAGCGAAGGTAATCCTACTTGGCCACTAAATGCTTATAGTTTTTGGAACTATCATTTTATTTATGAGTTCTACATTTCTTTTTGTCCCTGAATTTTTCGAAAGTTAGCAAACATGTTTGTTTTCAGATCCTATAGCTTTTTCTTCAAGTTTGTTCAAGGCATTTGAGGTTCTATATTATTATCATTCTCCTGTGTAATCAGGACAGTTGTATAAGCAGGACCCATTTTGACTTTTTGGCCTTTTTAATTCACTTAAATGAGGAAGCTTTGGGAGTTACATAAAGCTTATTGATGTTTCAATGACTATTGCTCAATTATGCTAGCAGTCAGGTTGAGTTTTCAGCTCCCTTCACCTCATTCCTCAGACATTTATCGAAAATAAACAATACAAGCCCGTTTCAACTATCTTAATTTGACCGGTGGACTGGCTGGTTTGCAGATTCATTGGTTGAACCATCTCGTGACAATGTGTGATGCCAATATAAACATCTTATTTTGAGTTCTATTAAGTTTGGTTTGGTTTTAGATATTACAAGCACTTGATATCTTGTTTTGAACATTAATCCAAAACTGGCTAGTGATGATTAATCTGTCAAGGCTGAATGGTTCTACCACTTAGCCTAAAAGGGGGAAAGAGAGAGAGAGAGAGCTTGTTCAGTTGTTCCATAATCGCTTTGTGTATCTGTGACTATTAGATGAAGTTGTGTGTCTTTGGTGTTTAGATGAAGCTATTTTTATTTTGCTTGTATATTTACATATATACATATGGATTTATATTT
The DNA here is from genome assembly GCA_033060915.1 of Euryodendron excelsum. NCBI lineage: Eukaryota > Viridiplantae > Streptophyta > Magnoliopsida > Ericales > Pentaphylacaceae > Euryodendron > Euryodendron excelsum. The sequence goes on along the minus strand of CM065391.1, from coordinate 8,479,206 downwards.
TCTGTGAAAATGCTTAATACTTTTTTGCGGCCGCTAGATGAAATTGTATGCCTTTACTATTTAGATTTTTTTCCCTTCCATTTAATGTGTAATATTTATAGCATTAAATTTATTGTTTTTATTTTGCCAGTATATTTATATACATATGTGTACCCATGAAAATGCTTGATACTTACCACCAGTTACAGCTTTCAGGTTCACAGCTGTCTTCCCTCCTGGACCTCATCCCCTAGCTTTTGAAAAGGGTGTCAATCTAAGATTACAGAAGCTCACTTCATCCAGTATACCATCTCTGGAAGTCATGATCCAGGTATGATAGCTGCTGGTCGGAGATGCTTTTGGTTTTCATTTCTTCTGACAATTTCTGAAATTAAAATTTTTATAATTTGTATAGCTGGAAGGCTCTGGGAACTGGCCAATGGATGATGTAGCTGCTAGAAAACTAAATCTGCGTTCCTTCTTAAAATTGGGGAAAGGTGGGCCAGAATGAGGTAGTTTACATGCAAAAGTAGCCATTTACTACTATTTGGTTGACTTATCCAGTGATACTTGTGGCAGTCTCCAGAACAGTTGGGGAATGACTTCGAATTCTACCAAGGATGACGTGGTTGTTTTCACCTCTGGATATGCATTTCGCCTTAAAATTTTGCATGAAAGCGGCCTTAGCTTGTTGAAAAGGCAAAGTAAGAAACTATTTTCGAATAGGGTCCCATCTACAGACAAGATCCTTTTTTATTCGAGGGCAGTATTCGAGTATGATTAATGGTTTACAGGGTCGTTACCCAATGTTTGGGCCAGTTGTTTGGTGCGACTTTAAATTTACAATAACATCCCATCCCCTTTGGTTTTCCTTTCTGTCTCACGCCCTAACTTTGCGTATCTTATGAAGGCTTGCAAATCGTTGGGTTGCTGCTCATCTTTTTTCAACTTCATTGGCAGAGGAAGCAGTTGAGTTGTTGGTTGCATATCTTTTGTTGAAGCCTTTGCCATTTTATGCTCGTTGCTCACGGATCACGGGATTTCTAAGGTTGAGGTTGCTGTCCTATATATTAGGCATTTTACTATGACTACTTCCCTTGCCATGCTCTCCCTGCCCATATCCTTGCTCTCTATCTCTCTCCCCCTCCCCCCAGCCACCACCACCCCCCCACCAAAAGGGGGGAAAAATGGGAAAGAAAAAAGTGAAGATATGATGTCTTGGATGTTGGTTTAGTTCTAGTGTTATCGGAATACTCTAATACCATAGCAATTTATGATATTGGAACGGTGTTCCAAAATATGACGCGTTCCAAAACCATGAATTTAGCCAATGCGATCCCAGTCTTTTTTCCTATTTATTTCCTTGAAAGTCACCTAACAAAGAAACAAATCATATATAATGAACGGGAAATTTAGGGAGAATGGAGTTTTGGTGGAATAATATGCAAAAATATCAGCCATAATGTTCCAAGGAACCTATTTTTAGATGATTAATTTGGAAAAGGGCAAATTATATTCACCTCCCTCGAGGTTTGAGACTATTACAAACCACCCCCTGAGTTTCTAGAAATTACATTCCCCTCCCTTGAGGTTTGAGGTGAGTTACATTTTTATTCAGATATTAAATTTTTTAACAGAATATATGTGATGTCAACAAAAAAAACAGTTTCATTACCTAAATTGTCCCTAATATGCATGAAATGACAAATAATTTTTTTTTTTTTGCTTATGACATGACAAATAGATCCTACATACTATAAAAAAAAATCAGCACATGTGGGGGAAAAAGATTTAACATTTGGGAAAAAAAATAAAAATTTTAAAAATTAACATACAAATTAATTTTAGAAGCAAAAGAAAAATTCTATTTATGTCATTTCATGCATATTAGGGGCAATTTAAGTAATAAACCTATTTTTTTTGTTGACATAACATATATTCTGTTAAAAAATTTAATATCTAGATAAAAATGTAACTCGCCTCAAACTTCAAGGGAGGGTGATGTAATTTCTAGAACCTCAGGGTGTGAATTGTAATAGTATCAAACCTCAAGGGAGGTGGATGTAATTTGCCCTTTGGAAAAATATACCTTATTTTATTAAATATCTAATTGTTTAAGAAAATTGCTCTAGAAGTACCTTAAATTATAATAGTTTAATTTATACAAGTCTACCCATGTTGTATCACATTTTAGAGAATGTGGCGTACCACGGTTCCATTCCTATTCCACATACCTGAACGATCTGCGTTTCAGGTAACATTGTTCAGTTCACTTGTAGTCTATCGGAGTTGCATGTAGTTTGGGTTAGTGTAAATGTAGTTTTTGTGGATTTTTTTTATTATTATTGATATCTTTTAAAGTAGTTTGATTTCCACATTTTGTTAAGGATCCTTTCAAGCTTATTATTTTTTTTCTAATGAGAGGAAATGGAAAGAGGATATGTACTCAAAAGAATAATTGCTTATTGTTGAATATTCTTAAAGTTGAGTCCCACAGTTTGGATGATTATATTGACTCGGTGGTTTTGAAAAAAGTGGTGCTGAAGGAGACAGCAGTTGAGTTAAACATGGTGGTGTTGAGACTGGAACATGGAGGTTGTGGTGGAGGTGAAGGTGGCTGTGGGAGCTAGGTTTGGTGGCGGTGGCAGTGGCAGTGGCAGTGGCATTGGAGTGCTGGCACTGCTGAAGTAGTGCAGCTTGTGGTGGTTGCTGTAAAGCAACGGTAACTCGTGGATTTGGTATTTCCACCAAGAGAGAAGTTGGTGATTATAAAGGACACAGCTTACCCAGCAGGGGATTAGAGCATGTTTAACCAAATAATGTTGATCCAAATATTAGTATCTATATTTAATTTTCCAATTTGATTTGTGTGTGCTAGTAAGCTTGCATGTGGTACTCATATCGTCTCCACTGAGATTCAAACCTCTGGATGTGCTCTCTTTATTTTGTTACTTTCCTAATCATCAAATTCTTTGGTCTGAGTATGTCTTTTTCATTAGTGTTTGCATAGAAATCATAGCTGGGTCCTAATTCACCTATTTCTTTAGGGCTGACGATTTCCTAATTCTTATGCATACAAACTTGGTTGACAGGTTCTTAAGATTGCTGTCAGAGTATGACTGGGCCTTTTCAGCTTTAATTGTTGACATAAGTGGTGACTTGACGCTGAATGATGAAAAAGAGGTTAATGTAAGTTGTCACAGTTTTTGCGCAATTAGCCAGATGAAGTCTTATGTTATTTGTCAGTTCCTTTTATCACGTTTCTTTATTGTAATGTTCTAGATCTAAGCCATTATTTTCAATCCACTTCGATAGGACTCTATGTCATGTAGAAAAGCTTATGAAAAAAACATGCAAAATATAAGCCCAGCCATGTTCTTGGCTGCTGCTTATGATAAGGAATCATAAGCTTGGACCAAATCATCACCATCTTCATCAGTGAGTAGTTATCTTGAACTGAATTTTGTTGCATAATCGTTGATGGGTTGAATGTTTACCTTTCTTCAGGTTATTTAGTTAATCAGGACAAGGGGTGATCTTCTGTGCTGCTATTACAAATCAAAAAAAGTAGTCAACTTTTTTATGCACTTTGCCTTCACCCTTGGGCTATTTTATTCTATTTTTGTCTTCATAAAAACATAATATTATTGATTTAAGACTCTTTGCTTCAAGCATCAACCAGTCTTCTAGGACATTCTTTTGTCTGCTAGTGATGGTAATATCATATTGATGGTGATTGTATTGATTTATGTTTTTCTTAAAAAGCAGTGTATCATCAATTTGACATCTCATTATCTCTGGCATTAATCATGTTCCGTAAGACATTCTTTTATTCCATCTTAGTTATGCTACTTGATTACTCATAGAGGCAAAGTGCTCCCCTAGTTAATAGAACGGTGCAGCAAACACTTTCCCAAAAGAGGATTATACCTCTTTCATGAATTTGCTCAATGGAAACATGTGTACTTGCTGGCATCTTCAGAACCCATGAGCCTGCATCTGGTCCAATAAAGTTTGCATTAGATATGCTAAAAAAAGTCCGCTGTAAGTTGCAATTTCTTTGTATTTATTACTGATGTTATCATTCATGCAAAAGGAGCTTAAAAGTTTGGTGGCTTATGCAAAAAGCAGTGCAGATTTGTTGGCCAAATTCTGATGCAGGATCAGCTTGATTCTTACGGATGGAAGGTGAGTAAGAGACATTAGATGTGCCGCTCAATTTTTGGTTGACCAGTGTTGTATCCTTAATCATAATGGAGTAATTCTTGTCTTGCAGTGCCTCTTCAGAACTCCTTTGAGCAACTACAATGCCATTGTGCTTCTCCACAGGAACAGATTGCCTTACCCACAACGTCTTCTCTTCCCATCTGAACTGAACCAAGGTATTCTTTTTTGTCCCTCTCTCTCTCTCTCTCTCACACACACACACGCGCGTGCGCATGCGCAAGCAATGAGTTTCTCAACATTGAAATTCTCATTTACTTTTTCCATTTGGGCAGGGAGGCATGTGGTTCGTGGGAATGCAAGCAAGGTTTTTCAACCCCTTATTTTACCTAGAGACATGAAGGGGAGTTTAGAGGAACTGAAATATAAGCTGATGGTGGACTTTGATCCACTAAGATGCTTTGTTGGGGATTTGGAGGCAAGTATAATTAAATGCTTTTATATTTTACTCTAAAAGCCCTCCCTCCTTGTTGCTGATCCTTAAGAGGGGAGCTGATTTTCCCTGGTTTTATCTGCAGTGTTCCCCAATATGTTCAAAGTGTGGTATGATTCACTAGGAGGTGATGCCATTGGCTAAACGTGGGAGAGGTTGGGTTCAAAGGTACATTGAGATCTGTCTACGTATCTTCATGAAGTAAGAGTGATGTTGAGCAGTTCACAACTACCTGAACTTTTTGTTTCGTTGTTTTGCAGAAACGGGGACGAGGAGAAGTGGGTGTGGAAGAACATGACCTGCTTGATGTACTAAAAACTGTTGGGGAAGTTGGGAAAGGATTTGTGAGGAGTATTTATTTTCTTCAGGCCCTTAGGCCAAGTAATTAAATCATTTTAATTTTTTATAGGCCTTCGAGTTCAGTAAAAAAGTGAAGGCAATATTGTAACCTTATTGATTCTTGCAGCTTAATTCTCATAGTAGTGAAGTTATGGCCGCGTTTTTGTATCCTGTGGCGCCATACGTAATTGAAACATAACGTGTTTTGTTCTCGTATAAATATTCTGTAGGAATAGAATTTTTTGAAAGTAGTGATTTTGAAGAGTTATCCGTTCATGAAGCTTTTGGGTCTTGATATGATCAAAATGATCAGATCTGATTCTTTCAGGGTTTATGCTTGTAGCAGTTGGTGTTGATAATCAATTTGCTTCGTGGGTGTATTGGTCCATAGTTTGATGAATTTGCCAATATGGGCGAGATTGAATTCTGTATCCAGTTTGGATATTGATTATTTGTACAGGGAAAGTAGTTTGGCTATTTGACTTTTTGTCTACCTAGTAAATCTTCTTTGAAGTTTTAAGATGTCAAGACCTATTTGTATATCTTTCTTTAATAATTTTTAAAAGCGTTCCGCTGGCTTTGGATGATTAGGGTTTTGGTAGAAGCAAATCTTAGTTCACTGTAGTTTCACCAGCAGGCTGGCTTTTTGTATGTGAGCATCAAACATTTGATCTGCCTAAGCCAAGAAGCTTAGTAGAAATGATTTTGATTGTGATGGAAGTTGGAATTTGGCTTTTCTTTTGGTTTTGGTAGGAGCAAGGTTGTGAAAAAGTGGCTTGGTGGGCTGGCCTAGCCTACCATGAAGGGAATGAATGGAAAAAATAGCATGTTGTATCAAGTGGAGAGAATTCTAAGATATTTTGTTCTTCCCAGACCAGCACAAAATCTTGTTTGAATGGAACAAAATGAATTCAATTTTAAAGTTGGTCAAGTGAATAAATGGATAAAGCTTAGGCTTCAATTTATTCTAAGGAAAGAGAAAATCATTGGCGACCAGCTGATGATAGATAATCAATCTACTTGAGATTAGATGGGGGATGCCCTGAAGAGTGAAGGCTGAGGTCATCATTCTAGTTGGAGGTTGATTAAGTTAAATATAAAACTGTGAGAACCAGAGTTAGGATTTTTTCTTTATGTTCAGAAAAGCTGCCTGAGGAAGGTTGCTTAAGTTAAACACTACATAAGTAGAATTTATATATCTCAGTATTTATTTTAGTAAGATTTAATGACAAGAATAAAATATAAAAAAACTAATTTTTGTCCTCACTAATTCCACACGTAGTTGTGCTTAATCTGTTATACACTACGGTAACTTGAGGATAGTTATCACTTAAATTGATCTTGGTTGTTATTTTGATTGATCATAGTCATGCTCAATTTAATAGTAGTTATCACAAAATATGATCACATTGTGATAGAGTTATATTTGTTATAGCTGTAGCAATCATGAGTCACATTTGTGATAATTATTTTTTTTTAACAAAACACCTTGATTTTTTCAAAGATTCCCATCAAATGATTACTAACTGTTTTGTTTTCATCTAAGAGCCGAGATTACGAGGGCATCGGTACTTCAGAAAATATTCCAAAATACCGAAGAAAAAAGATCCGTGTTTTTAGCTGTTCTTCCTTCTTTGTTCTTTCCTACTTTTGGACCAAAGAGTTCTCCTCACCATTGTGTTCTGCTGGGAACCCCCACTTTCGGGGTTCAAGCAATCATACCCATCCCATCATCATCTTCTAAGTTCTAACTTTTGGGAAGTGTTGGCATCACGTCAGCGTGGATGATAACCTGCATCAGACTTCTAAATTTTAGGATTGGATGGTTACCTATTGACCGTTGGATCTATTTCTTTTTATCTGCCCTTTGCTCACCGAATCAATCAATCCAAGGTACCTCGAAGCCGAAGGGGATCTATTTCTTTATCTCAATCAATCAAGGTACCAGGGAAAATCCCATGAATCAAATAAACCCTACAAGGCCCCAAAAATTCTGCACCCACAAGGGCCACGACTGTCAGAATATATTACTGGATCAATATGGATCCATTTTTGGTACAGTTACGTTCAGGTGCACAAAGCTAATGGCTACGTTAAGACCCAAATCTCTCTTTCAAAGGAAAAAAAAAAAAAAAATACTCGTGGCTAGGTATTTTGAATTTTTAGTAATTTTTTTCATTAAATTATAATATATATAGTATTTTATTACATCAAAATCATATAATGATTACAAAATTAAAAACCTTCGTGATTTCCGAATCCGCACCCACTATTCTCAACTGGTCCCGTAATGTAATTCTGATTCAAAACGAATGAGGCAAAAAAAGTACATGTGGTTTGATAGAATTAAAAAAAAAATCTTTGATAAAGGTAAAACAGTAAACAAGGCACAGTCCAAAAGGACTAAATGACAAAACTTGTCCGGAAGGAACGACATTGAGACCCAAACAGAGCCTGCTAAAGCTTGAGAAGCAAGCCAATCAGCACATCCATTTGATAGAATTAAGCTCAGAGATAGTTAATTGACAATCAAGAACTTGTCAAGCAGGAACAGCTTAGTCACTACCATTTATTAATTCCTTCAAAATGTATTATTATTTTTATATTTTTGCTTTTTTTGAGGCCCATCTGAGATTCTCAATGTATGGTTAATAGTAATGATATTCCCTTCCTTCTTTCTCCATTCCCTTGTGACCCTGTTCTATTAATTTTCAACATCAAGTCTCTATCCTATTTACTGATCTTTCTAGTATGGAAACCTAGAAGGAGGACATTCTAGTCCTCTCTCTAGATCCAAATCCCACCAAAACCGCTGCATCCTTAGAATCAAATTGGTTGATTGGGAAAATCATTACAGCAAGCAAAGACAATGAACAAAAATGCAATCAAAGCCATCATAAACAAGGCCTGGGGTTTGGCAAGCACTGTAGATGTGTGGGAAGAGAGTTTGAATACATTCATATTGTGCCGTTCAATTGAAGCAGATAAGAAGAAAATTCTGGCTAAGGCACCATGGACTATTATGGGCAATTTAATGGTGCTTAAACAATGGAATCCTAGTTTCACCGTAGCTGAGGTGAGTCTTGAGACATCACCTTACTGGATTCAGGTTCATGGATGGACTTCCACCCAACAGGATGACAAAGCAAAACGCAATTAAAATTGCAAATACAATTGGAACATTATTGTCTCTTGATGAGTGGAGCACAAATGAAGGCAGTTTCAACCAATGCTTGTGTTTTAGGGTGGAAATTGAAATCTCCAAGCCACTGAAAACCGGTTTTAAATTGAGAAGAGAAGGAATGTCTGAGCTAAATGTTGAGTTCCGATATGAAAGACTTGATGATTTTTGTTTTGTTTTTTTTTTTTTTTGTGGAAGAATAGGGCATATTCTAAGCGATTGTAAAGTGGGAGATAGCAAGGGAAACCCAAAATATGGTATTCAGCTAAAGGCGACCTCCATTCGAAACTTTGTTCCTGTAAGAGATGTATTCGAGGTTGTCCTAGAAATGAGCGGAGAAAATGAAATTGCTAACATGCCGGCCACATTAAAGAGAAATCTTGAAAGTCATACTGGTTTTGGAGAGGGCTGCAGAAAGGGCAACTGGGGGGCGATTACCGGTGAAGGAGAAGAAGAGATAGGAACGGTGGTGTGTGTAGATACGTATTCTATGGAGGCGAGTGAGCAATTGTACCTCAGGAATCATGATCTAACATAGACTCGGCCGCAACTATCCATTGTGCACCAAGATGCAATTGCAGAGAGGAATACAATTAAGCCAAGTGGCAACCATCAACATGTAACAACAGAGGTGAGCCAACAAATTGAGGTAAATCGTAATCGTTTCAATGCCCCAATTTGTGCACTGCAATCGTATGGAATGCCCAAACTTAGTGGAAGGAGGATGGGACAAGAATGAACTAGCAGACCTTTTAAAAGCACAAATTAGGCTCCCCTTGATGGCCAAAGCCCAGACCCCAATTTAGCTATCCAATTGGAGAGCCCTACTTGTAGTGCAAACAAAACAGCCCAAACACAACCTGAGCAGCCCACCAGTTCTCAATACCATTGAATAACTACCACCAAACCAAACCTAAGCCAATTGGATCAATCCATTACAACAATAACTTCTAGCCATCTGATATGATTTCTTTCTCCCTCCCACCTAATGTTCAAAAAGCTTTATCAAAGGATTTACATAAGCTCTTGCTAAAACAAAATTCAGAGACAGTTCAGCCAGAAGATAGCCCAAGTGCAAAGAAAGCGAGAGGATTGGACCAAACTTTCTACAAGTATATGGCCAATGCAGATGATTGTAAGCACCCTAATTTTGCCTGCTCGACAATCTCCGGTATGACCGAACTCCCTTGCAAAAATTCATTGGCACATTCAAGCCCAAATCAACTTTCAAACCCCGATTCAATCAATTAGCCGCCTCTCGGGCCCACTGGGCTCAATAGAGGCCCAATAACTAAACCTGCCCCTTGGGCCCTAGGCACGTCTTGTGAAAATTCAAAATCCCTCAAGACAGTAAGTCTGCCTTTCCAAAGTGCTCCTAAATGGTTAGGCGTACTCAACCAGCCATTCTGTCCAATTTCGATCCCACTTCGGCTAATTCCAGTAAAAATGACCATTTTGCCCCTGAACACCCCAGCACCGCACAAATCCCACCGAACAGTGAAAAACTTTTTCGGGATCATCTCTGAATAACCCGGCACGCTTAACATAACACTTTGGTCCATTCCTAACCTTTTTCAACCGAACCCGATCAAAATGATCATTTTGCGCCTGGCAACCCAAACGCGCCCTAAAAACTCACTGGTCCTAGAATATTGAACGGCGGATCTTGTCATACACCCCTGTTTAACCAAAGGAGGACATTACGACACTAAAAACTCTCGACTTAATGAAAGCCCCTTAGAGCGTCTTGCAGATTTCCGGCCAAGATTGCTTTTACCCTCGATTCCCCAGTTAAAACGCACCGTCAAACGACTTGAGAAATGTATAAACTCGAAAATTCCCAAAAGCTCATTCATAGGTCTTTCCATCGATACGGCTCGATCGAATAGGTCGCTTCCCGAAGCCCTTCATCGTTTCGCTTGAAAACTACTACTTTCAGCAACCCCTGGAGCGTCTTATAGACGCTCCGCTGAGGTTGACTTTTTCTCCAATCCTTTGATTATAACACATCGTCAAACGACTTGAGAAATGCATAAATTAGAGAATTTTCGAAAGTATTTCCAGAATACTTTCCATCGGTACGGTCCGATCGGAGAGATCGCTTCCCGAAGGCCTCGATCATGTGGCACACAAACAACTACTTTTGAACCCCCACGGAGCGTATCACAGACGCTCTGTAAAAATGCGATTTCATGCACACTTTTCGAGACGATATCTCACACTTTCAAACATTGTTCAGACTTTTTGAAAACTCAAAAGTTCACAAGAAACCCTAGGAGAACACCGTGGATGCAACCGATTCCTTCGAAACCTTCCCGATTGGCATAATTATCAAGATAAAGTTTAAAGGAACACTCCCGACAGTGGAGCGTATGCTACATGCGCCCAGATTTTGATCAGATCGATCAAACTTCGCTTAGTGGTTAAGATTTAGCCAGTACCATGGGTGCCACGTGGCATTCTACTAATGGAATAATACCGGCACATGTAGCAGTGCCTATTTAAATTTTACACAGGTGCATGTCCTACATGCGCTAGTGTCCAAAATTTTGCCTATAAATACAAGCCTCCCCCTTTGCATATTCCAGAACCGAAAATTGATGCGAAGCTCTGCTGAAATTGTTCTAGAACCTCAAATTTCTTTATACATCCCACTCCTCCAACACTTAGGCTAGATTCCACGTCCCCCTAACCCATACACTTCACCTACATAACCCTACACACCATAGAACTCCACCTTCCAACCCCTCAAGCACACTTGAAGCCCTCATAGCTCACATCCAAGCATCCATAGAAGATTGCAAGTGTATTGAAGGCAAAATGTGGTATTCCTTTTATATTTTTGTCTTCCCCCACTCTTCTCTTCTCTCTCCTAGCCTACTTAGGCTATTATCTATTTTAATCCCTATCTTCAACCCCCATTTCTGGCATGTTTGAAGCAAGAGGGCTCTTAGTTCATGCCTAGAGGAAAGTTAGTGAGAGCCACAGTGTAGGGGGATCTCTTACTAGCTTACTTTAAGATGGTATGGCCTTGGAGCCCCTTGATTATGTGGTGTAGCCTAAATCCTTGTATGTATTCATGACCCCCTTACATATTGCTGCTACATTGTTCATGTCTTGTATGCTTGGCTTTATTTCAATGTTCATAACCATGTTTTACAAAACTTACATTGTTCTTATTTTCGTGTCATTTTCAAGTTCAATGTTCCTTTCAAAATGGTCATAAGAGTTGGTCCCTTGAAGTTTATGATGAGACATTAGAAATCATGCCTTAGAAAATCTCCCTATTAACCCCTAACTCACACCTTTGCATCTTTGCATTCCAACTTGAATAAAAATGGTTTTCAAACTCTCTAATTTCCAAGGTTTCTATTCTCTCAAGTTTAGTGGTTGAAATGGCCCCATGAAATGGCCCCATGGAACCCTCTCTTGAGTGATCTCTCTTTTATATTAGCCATAGGAGCCCCAAATTGTTAGAATGGTTCCCTTCTTTTTTATTCTTGCACAAAAGTGATTTTCAAACTCTTTGATTTTTAAGGTTTCTATTCTTTCAAGGTTAGTGGTTGGAATGGCCCCATGGAACTCTCTCTTGAGCGGTCTCCCTTTACATTGGCCATAAGAACCTTAACTTATTAGAATGGTTCCCTTTGGAAAATGGTTTTCAAAATCTTTTTCTCAAAAATGGTTTTCAAAGATTCATCCCTCCATCTTTGCATTAAAAGTGGCTTTCCAAATGTTGTCACAATTGTGTTGATTCTTGAAATCCATACGCTTGTCAAGATAAAGGTTATAATGGTCCCAAGGAAACCTTCTTTGTAATGGTTTTCAAACACCAACCATATAAACCATACTCTTGGCTAGAGTCAAATTTTCATGGAAATGATCTTCAAAAAGGTTGTCTACCAAAGTCCTTTGCATAATATAATTTGTTTTTCAACACTCTTTCCAAAAATGCATTAAACCACCTTTCAAAACCATCTTCCAATTCAACCCTAGGTTAACTTGACCCTAGTTATCCAACCCTAGGTTAGCTTGACCTAGTTATCCAGCCCTAGGTTAGCTTGACCTAGTTATCCAGCCCTAGGTTAACTTGACCTAGTTATCCAGCCCTAGGTTAGCTTGACCCTAGTTATCCAACCCTAGGTTAACTTGACCCTAGTTATCCAGCCCTAGGTTAACTTGACCCTAGTTGTCCAACCCTAGGTCACCTTAACCCTAGGTTAACCTAACCCAAGGTCACCCTTAACCTTAGGCCAACACAACCTAGGTTAATATACTTCAAGGTTCCAACTCATGGACCCCTTTTAAATGATCTTTCTATTTAAAATTATTCTCATAACCCATTTTCTAAAACCTCCTTCTCCCTTAAGATTTCAAAAATCAACTGCATAACCTTTTCAAACACTTCTACACTCCATCTTTAAACTATTTTCAAGAATATTTTTAAGAACTCACAACCTTAAGGTGTTCCTACCCCTTCTATGGTTAAGGATTTCAAAGGAAGGTGATATATCAAGAACAACCCTCAAGGTTGTTCACATTAGAGTTCCAAAGTAGTAAGTGTCTTCAAAAACTCTTTTAAAAACTTTTCAAAAACCAATTTACTAAAACACTCCAAAATCATACCTTCAAGGTTTTCAAAACAAGAATTCAAAATATTTTCAAAACTCTATTGAGTTATCTCAAAGCGTTTCCAAAACTTCCTTGAGTTGTTCCAAAAATATTTTAAAGCACTTCAAAATCCTATTTCAAGAGCACTTTTCAAAAACCTTCAAGTCCTATTCCAAAAAGACTCCAAAATCCGATTTCAAAACTCTCAAGTTCTCTTTTTCTAAAAACTTCAAAGTGTCTTCACATCTCTCCAAAGGCCTCAATGTGTTTTCAAAACATTCTAAAGGTCCTAATGCTCCTATTTTCCATCGGGCTCTTGCCTAAACTACGAATGACCTGATTCTCGCCAAATGAGATATGTAGGCAACTTAAAATGGTGCAGTTATAACTTTTATTTCAACTCCAATCCCCTTTTCGAAAATTCCAATCAGTTCAAAATTTCTATTTCAAACTCTTTCCAAACCCCCATGTTTTCAATTTTTTTTTTCAAAACTCGCATCATGCATCATTCATCCGAAAAGTGATGACTAAACCCCGTTTTCAAAATTCTAAAGTGGGTATTAAATGGATAATGATAACCGGTTATTCTAGTGAGTGAACAAAGGGTGCTTAGACATGTAGGTACCGAAAGGGCGGGGTGGGGTGATGATCTTAGGATATCTTCCCTACACGTAACCACCTCCCGAACGATAGATTTCTGTTTCCAAAAGACTAAAATGGAGTTATTTTAAAAAAGGGCTTAATTTTTTACGAAGGTTGCCAAACAACCTATTTTCTTAAAAACCCTCTCTTGAGGGAGTTTTCAAAATCTTTTCCAAAAATACTAAGTTTAATCTTCGGATTAATACTTAGTTTTAGGTGTCCTAACTCACCTTAATCAAGTTAAGTGGCGACTCCTATTTTTCTAAAAAGCCCTTAAACAAACCAATTTTAAGTTCAAACCTAGTTGCACTCGTCCTTCTAGAAGGATGAGTTCTAATAACAGAGTTTCGTGCTTTGTCTCCGAGCTGAAAAGACTTGGACCCAAAAATCGGGGCGCGACAGCTGGCGATTCTGCTGGGGACACTTAGAGGGTTAGGCCATTATCATGTCTCTTCACCCTTCACTCACCCTGAATCTTCAGTTACCTTGTCCAGTTTTATCCACTTTTCAAAAAATTTCTAAATTCTTAAGAAGTTTTTCAAAACCTTAAGTTGTAAGAAACAAACATTATTTTTCAAAACACTTTTCAAATCAGTGTCATCACTTGCATTCATATGCTCGCACTCATGCTCTTGCATCAATATCCATCTACATGCTTTTGCATTGCTTTCCACTTTCGTTAACCATCCATTTTACCTTGCATTGAGTTTTTTTCGAAAAGTTACTAACTTTTTGCATTTTTTTTGTAAGTGAACCTTTGTTCACATTTTATTTTATGTCATAATTTATTGCCGTGTATGTGATGAATGAACAAGATGTGATGTGTGTTGTTGGGTCATTTCCTCTATTTTCAAAAACTTCACACACACTTGGTGCGCTTACTTGCATTTGCATTTTGCATATACTACCTAGTTACTACCCTTCTAGATAGAATGGGGAACAGTATATTGACTGTGAGCAGATGCTGTGTCAGTTTCTCAGCCTATGGTCTCTTGATAGTTCTCCTGCTTGAACCACCAACCAACGATGGAGTTCACCCTTTCGGGGGTGGGCGTCGGAGGTTTGAAGGTTCGAGAACCAAGCTTTTTAGGAAGTATTAGTAAACCCCCAACCTCATGCTCATGTAGCACTCCATGTATAGCTGAACCTCTATCAGATTTAGGACACGTGCGTCAATTTCAAAATCGAGGAGGAAAGGGTGACCGCTTTACTTTCCTTTACCTTCTGTTTATAATGTCATGCTTAATCTTCATTGTTATGTTATGTATACATCCTTTTACATCATAATTGCTCATGCATCGGAATTCATTTCAAGATAAGAGTTCCCAAAGTAACTCAAGTCATTACATCTCCATGCAGCTAATCAACCCTCAGAGAAAGGCCCAAAGACCTTCTCGCTCATATCAAGCCAACCCAAAACTTCTAAGGGTACCAAATGACCCTAAGGATTCATTACATGCATCAAAGTCATCTCATAAAGAGGGGCCCTAATCCCTCTTCAGTCATGGAGATAGGGCTACCAAGAAGACAAAAGGGCAATTCAAATCAAAAGTCTCTCATCAACTTCCATCCAAGGAGGCGAATCTGAAGACTCAAGAGTAGTTTAGGATCTCACAATGTAAAAATAGAATAGGTTAAAGTCCCAAGGAAGAAGTTTCCCTTCCTCTTCAAATGTACTTTCAGTTCCATATACAAAATAAAAAAGAATCGAATATAATAAAATTGTCCTTCCTACTTTCATCGAATGAATGCATGAATGTGTGAATGAATGAATGAACATGCTCGCACAGATATGGTACTGCATACAAGAGCAACCCTCTATCTCTAAAAGTGAGCCAACACATCATGCTTAGTCCCCCTCGAATAGCAGGGGCACCCCTAAGACATGTATTGCATAAAAACTTTCAAATTAAGGCACTAACTTTTCTCTTTTCCTTGTTTTTCACTCTCTCTTCCTCCCTCATTTCACAGAAAGAAAAGAAGGGGTAAAACCCACGCTTGTAGAGAACTCCCCTGTATAGGTCGCCATCCCAGAAAGAAACAGTTACTCATTTCAGAACATATAGCATCCATGGAGTCATTCAATATGCCACCAAGCTCGGCCCTTAAGCAAGGCTAGGCTTAGCTACTGGATGAAATAAGAGGACTTGGGAATAGGATGACCAAAATAGAAACAATGGTCTCTTCGCTCCTATCCTATGCAGGTATAACGCTCGCTAAGTAAGTAGAAGCTCTCCAGCTCCAAACGCATAAAGAACATATTGTCCTCCAAAAAAGAACCAAGGGAAAAGATAGAGATTACACCCCATTGGCTTGCTCTCTAACCAAAGCCTACCGACGGGTACCCCCCATGCCTATTTTCAACCGGACTGCTGAATCATATAATCCTAATCTATCATGTGAATACCACTCCAACTCACTCGGCCATGACACAGAAAATTATCCTACTTTGAAACGCAAAATCCAAAACCTCCTCGATTTTCAAGCCATTGACCTAGCCATTATTTTGCCAGAACCTGATCCTCGGCTTTTAGAAACATCTAGGACACCCTTTCGACATAAGAGAGCTAGCTGGAGAAATTGAGTTTTTACTAAACTTGCTTGTACATAAACCACAGCTTATTATGGCCTCCTAGCAGCGGGACACCTGAAACCTATACCCTCTCGGCCTCTGCCCAATCCCCTACCACCCAACTTTAACTCAGTAGCAACTTGCGAATATCATTCAGGTGGCCAGGGTCATGACATTGAGGAATGCTTCTCTTTGAGGCATAAAATTCAGGACTTAATTGACTCAAAAGTTATTGGCACACAAGAAGCTAACCCAACTCCTGTCGCTTCTTGCCCATTACCAGACCACACCATCAATTTTATCACAGGAAATGAGGCTGATCCAGACAGTCCTGGCAAAGGAAAGGATAACATTGAGAAGCTGCAAGTCCTGGGGGGTAGCCGGGGCATCGCATCTGAAGCAAAAAAGGAAAAGAAAAAAGTGGACCACCACTACACCATCACCACTGGCGCCCTGAAAGTCGCAGACAGTAACTCGATCAGCCTTGCGCAACCCAACGAGGCACCTGGCAAGTGGAGCGTATAATCCCGAAGCCTGTCTAAGGAGCTTATCAATTGAAAAAGAAAAAGGAATGTTTTTTGTATTCATCTACTTTCCTTCCTATCTCTTACTTTTCCTGCCCTTATTCCCGTCATATGCTTGTACTTTCAATTAAGGCCATGCTATGTAAAAAAAAAAAAAAATGAAAATGAAGGGATCTAATTCATTCCATTTGACTCATACTCTTGCGGATAATGATTGCTTTTAAAGATTCTTTCCCAATCTGTAATGACTCGGCTTAAAGGATGGGATAGTATGGGCAGCTCATTCAACGGAGATTAAAACCTTTGAGAGAAAGATAGAGAGTGAAGAGAGGAGGAAGATAAACTCAACAAAGAAATGCAGAGCTTATTAAAGAGGCAACACTTGAATGATATCTTAGCTAAGCGATGGATAACTAAGCTCCCAAAATGAAGAGAAACCATCGTTTAATCCTTCCAAAAGAAGTATATACTTCCCTTCGCTTAGCCCACTAGAGCCGTAAGTGATTTCCATTCAAATATCCCCAAACCAAGAACCATCCCCTATATTGGGGTAAACACATAATGGTTGATTCGATAGAAAGTACAAGGATTTATTTAGAAATGTTGTCTAAATTTTATAAAAAGGCTTTATGGATTAAGCAATTTAATCTGAAATGAAGAGAGGCCCTCAGTTTTACTACCATACAGTTGGAGACAACCCCTTGCAAAGCCCAATTGAGCCAGTCACCTCCTTTGAAAAAAAATATATACCGACCTAATGATCACCGCCCACACTGGTTTAAGCAAAAACCATAAACAAGAACTAATGAGCAATGAAGATGACAATTCCCAAGAGGATATGACAGTGACAACATCTCTAAGAACAAGCATAGCAACAAGTTTTGGTGCAAAGAAGAGTCTCGGATGACACGCCAAAAAAAAAGGGCAAGAAAAGAGAAAATATAATATCATCCCAAAATAAGAATGAAAAGGTCAGCACCTCTAAAGTCGACATAGGAACAAGTTTCTATGAAAAAGTTCTAATTAGAAAGAAAAAAAAAAACAAAAAACAAAAAAAACAAAAAAGGTAAGAAGGAAAGAAGGGAGAGGGAAAGGGAAATTAAAATTGCAAAAGGTGATCATGGGTCTTTCGAAACCCCATAAGTGATAATGTTTGAACCTTTATATCCTTTTGTTCATAAACCCCTTAACCTAGCCCATATTACAGTCCAAATTAAAGTCCTCTCAGATAAAAGAAAATTGCTTAGTCCAAATAAGCCTAAACAATAGGAAGACTAGTTTGAAAAAAAAAAAAGAAGAACGATTAGGAATGTAAGGGCAATGTCATGTTCCAAGGTGTGCTCAGATGGTTTTGGTTTAAACAACCCACTAAAAGAAAATCTTTAAGCCTAAATATCCCTTCATTTCTTATAATCCCCAAACCCAGCCTATATTACGACTCTAAAAGAAGTCTTCTCGGATTGAGAACCAAACTGTTTATCGCTCTGTAAAGGGCAAGCAAGTTGTTGCTCAAGCTATAGTGAAATATCTGAGGGAGAAAACCAAGTGAGGACAGAAAATCCCCAAACAGTAACCTTATAAAAAGTAGGGAAAAGATAGTAGTAACCCAAAAGGTTAAGATACCCTAAGAATGGTGCACATGCTATCACACCCCGATAAGAATGGGGCAAAACCAAAGGGGCAGGATCTTAGAAGGGAAGTAGAATCCCAAGAGTATGGGTCTTGGGGCAATCCTGGGGCATTCGTCATAAATAATCTGTATTCACACAGTACTTGTGCATTCATGACATATATAACCTGTACATCCATGCAATTCTTCTCTAGTTTAATTCTATTTGTGCATTCATCAAAAAGTATGATATGCTTCCAATTCCATTTATGTACGTGCATTCATCAAAAAGTACGACATGCATTCAAAATCCATCTCTATGCATTCATCAAAAAGTATGATATGCATTCATGTATGCGCATTCACCAAAAAATATGACATACACTCATTTCCTCATGTATCAACCTGTGCATTCATCCAAAAGTATGATGTGCACTTATTTTAGCCTATGGTGGACTTATACAGTATATACCAAACGACATTATACACTGACTTAGGTCATTACAAAAGAAAAGGTGTCCCGAAGCAGAAACACAACATCCCAAAAGGTCTGTCGGCCAGAATCCAAGCGCTCTACAAAAGAAATGAGGTACACCCCAGAAAACCCGAATTGTCATCCATGGACAATAAGAAACAGAGAATGGGGCACTGAATCACCCTCGACAGCCCCAATCAACCATGAACAACCTAATCCAATCTTTTTCAAAACCACAGAGAATAGGGCAACGACCCACCCTCGACCACCCCAATTAATGTCAGCCTGACTTGACCTCTTCAAATCGTAAAAACTAGGGCAACGACCCACCCTACACCTCCCATTCAATTGCAAACCAGTTCATCCACTCAAGAAAAACTGACCTATAGATGTTCGACCTTCTAAATACCACAAACCTTTCAAAAGGAGGCCTTACCCCCTCCAAACCAAATTCAAGAACCCAAGGGAGCACCTTACCCAGAATTCCGCCACACCAGTCAGAGGCAAAAGTCAACAACCAACACATTAAAGGAACATTACTCTCCTAAAATCTCAATCCAAAAAGCAGCAAATGTCATTTTCTTTAACATTCAAGACAAAAGAACTACAAGCAAATCCCTTATATCAGCAAAGATCGGGTTTTCGAGCTTCCTTCGAAAAAGCAGATCGGGTTTTCGAACTTCCTCCGAAAAAGCAGATCGAGTTTTCGAGTTTCCTCTGAAAAAGCAGATCTGGTTTCCGAGCTTATTCCGAAAAAACAGATTAGGTTTCAGAGCTTCCTTCGAAAAAGCAAATCGAGTTTTCAAGCTTCCTTCAAAAAAGCAAATTGAGTTTCAAAGCTTCCTCCTAAAAAATATATTGGGTTTCAGAGCTTCCTCTGAAAAAGCAGATTGGGTTTTCGAGCTTCCTCCGAAAATGCATATTGGGTTTCAGAGTTTCATGTAAAAAAGTAGATTGGGTTTTAGAGCTTTCCCTGAAAAACCAGATTGGGTTTCCGAGCTTCCTCCGAAAAAGCAAATCGAGTTTTCGAGTTTCCTTCAAAAAAGCAAATTGGGTTTCAGAGCTTCATTCGAAAAAAGCAGATTAGGTTTTCGAGCTTCCTCCGAAAAAGCAGATTGGGTTTCAAAACTTTCTTCGAAAAAGCATATTGGGTTTTGAGTTTCCTTCGAAAAAGCAGATTGGGTTTCAAAGCTTCCCCTAAAAAAGCAGATTGGATTTCCGAGCTTCCTCTGAAAAAACAGATTGGGTTTTTGAGCTTCCTTCGAAAAAGCAAATTGGATTTCAAAGCTTCCTCCGAAAAAGTAGATTGGGTTTTTGAGCTTCTTTCAAAAAAGGCATATTTGATTTCGAGCTTCCTCCGAAAAAGCAGATTGGGTTTCAAGGCTTTTTTCGAAAAAGCAGGTTTCAAGGCTTTTTTCGAAAAAGCAGGTTAGGTTTCAGAGCTTCTCCCGAAAAAGCAGATTGGGTTTTCGAGCTTCTTCCAAAAAAGCAGAATGAGTTTCGAGCTTCCTCCGAAAAAGCATATTGGGTTTTGAGCTTCCTCTGAAAAAGTAGATTGTGCTTCAAAGCTTCTCCCGAAAAAGTAGATTGGGTTTTAGAGTTTTCTCCAAAAAAGAAGATTGGGTTTCAGAGCTTCTTCTGAAAAAGCAGAATGGGTTTTAAAGTTTTCTCCAAAAAAACAGATTGGGTTTTAGAGCTTCCTCCTAAAAAATAGATTAGGTTTCCGAGCTTTCCCCTTTAAAAGCATATATCAACTTTGAACCTCCCCAAAGGAGCCGCATACCGCTAGACGAAGCGTTAGTTCAAGAAGAATCAGTTTCAAGATATTAACCTTGAATCTCCCCAAAGAAGTAGCATTTCGCCAGACGAAGCATCAGTTCAAGAAGAATCAATTTCCAGACATCAACCTTGAACTTCCCCAGAGGAGCAACGTTCCACCAGACGGAGTGTCAGTTCAAGAAGAATCAGTTTCCAAACATCAACCTTAAACATCCCTATAGAAGTACTATTCCACCAGATGGAATGTTGGTTCGAGATACCATACTCTCCAAAACAAAAAAATTTCTTCAAATTCGGTCCCTCGGATTGCCTCGTAGTCAATATGTGATCCTTCCTTTTCATTTTTCGTATTTGACAAGCAAAAGAGGGGCAGCTGTAAGCATTCCATTTTTGCCCGCTCGATAATCTTCGGTTTGACTGAACTCTCTTGTAAAATTCCATAGGCACATTCAAGCCGAAATCAACTTTCGAACTCCTATTCAATCAGTCAGCTGCCTCTCGGGCCCACTGGGCCCAATAAAGGCCTAATAACCAAACCTACCCCTTGGGCCCCTAGACACGTCTTGAGAAAATTTAAAATCCCTCAAGACAGTAAGTTCGCCTTTCCAAAGTGCTCCCAAACGGTTAGGCGTACTTAACTCGCCATTCTATCCAATTTCAGTCCCACTTCGGCTAATTCTGATCAAAATGACCATTTTGCCCCTCAACACCCCAGCACCGCACAAATCCCACCGAATAGTGAAAAACTCTCCCAAGATCATTCCTGAATGACTTGGCATGCTTAACATAACACTCTGGTCCATTCCTAACCTTTTTCAACCGAACTCGATCAAAATGACCATTTTGCCCCTAGCAGCCCAAACGCGCCCTGAAAACTACACTGGTGCTAGAATATTGAACGGTGGCTCTTGTCATACACCCCTATTTAACCAAAGGAGGACCTTACGACACTAAACACTCCCGACTCAACGAAAGCCCCTTTAAGCATCTCGTAGACGCTTCGCCAAGATTGCCTTTACCCTCGATTCTCTGGTTATAACGCACCGTCAAATGACTTGAGAAATGTGTAAACCTAAAAATTCCTGAAAGCTCATTCATAGGTCTTTCCATCGATACGGATCGATTGGATAGGTCGCTTCCCAAAGCCCCTTATTGTGTGGCTTGAAAACCGTTACTTTCAGCAACCCCTAGAGCTTTTCATAGACGCTTCGCCAAAGTTGACTTTTTCTCCAATCCCCTAATTAAAACGCACCGTCAAATGACATGAGAAATGCGTAAATTAGAGAATTTTCGAAAGTGTTTCTAGAGTACTTTCCATCACTACGGTCCAATCGGAGAGAACGCTTCCCGAAGGCCTCAATCATGCGGCACACAAACAGCTACTTTTGAACTCTCACAAAGCGTATCACAGACGCTCCGCAAAAATGCGATTTCATGCACACTTTTCGAGACGATATCTCACACTTTCGAACACTGTTCAGACTTTTTAAAAACATGAAAGTTCACGAGAAACCCTAAAAGAACATCGTGGATGCAACTGATTCCTCTAAAAACCTCCCGATTGGCACAATTATCAAGTCAAAGTTTAAATGAACACTCCTGGCGGCGGAGCGTATGCTACAGGGCCCAGATTTTGATCAGATCAATCAAACTTCGCTTAGCGGTTAAGATTTAGCTAGTACAATGGGTGCCACGTGGCATTCTGCCAATGGAATAGTATCAGCGCATGTAACACATGTGCCTGTGTAAATTTTATACAGACGCATATCCTACATGCGCCAGTGTCCAAAATTTTGTCAATAAATACAGGCCTCCCCCTTTGCATATTCCAAAACCGAAAATTAATACGAAGCTCTGCTGAAACTGCTTTAGAATCTCGAATTTCTATATACATCCCACTCCTCCAACACTTAAGCTAGATTCCACCTCCCCCTAACCCATACACTTCACCTACATAGCCCTACACACCATAGAACTCCACCTTTCAACACCTCAAGCACACTTGAAGCCCTCATAGCTCACTTCAAAGCATCCATAGAAGATTGCAAGTGTATTGAAGGCAAAAAGTGGTATTCCTTTTATATTTTTATCTTCCCCCACTTTTCTCTTTTCCCTCCTAGCCTACCTAGACTATTTTCTATTTTAATCCCCATCTTCAACCCCACTTTCTTGCATGCTTGAAGCAAAATGGCTTTTAGTTCATGTCTAGAGGAAAGTTAGTGAGAGCCACCGTGTAGGGGGATCTCTCACTAGCCTACTTTAAGATGGTATGGCCTTGTAGCCCCTTGATTATATGGTGTAGTCTAAAGCCTTGTATGTATTCATGACCCTCTTGCATATTGTTACCTTGTTCATGTCTTGTGTGCTTGACTTCATTTCCATGTTCATAACTATGTTTTACAAAACTTACGTTGCTCTTATTTCCATGTCGTTTTCAAGTTCAATGTTCCTTTCAAAATGGTCCTAAGAGTTGGTCCGCTTGAAGTTTAGGATGAGACCTTAGAAATTATGCATTAGAAAATCCTCCTATTAACCCCTAACTCACACATTTGCATCTTTGCATTCCAATTTGCATAAAAGTGGTTTTCAAACTCTCTAATTTCTAAGGTTTCTATTCTCTCAAGTTTAGTGGTTGAAATGGCCTTATAGAACCCTCTCTTGAGTGGTCTCCCTTTTATATTGGCCATAAGAGCTCTAAATTGTTAGAATGGTTCTCTTCTTTTTTATTCTTGCATAAAAGTGATTTTCAAACTCTTTGATTTTTAAGGTTTCTATTCTTTTAAGATTAGTGGTTGGAATGGCCCCATGAAACTCTCTCTTGAGTGGTCTCCCTTTACATTGGTCATAGGTGTTTATAACAGTATGATGTCTTAAAGGAGAAAAAAGGTGGGAGGCCTTATGCTGAATCATTGAGAGGTGGTTTTAAGGGTGATATTAAAGGCATGACCTTAGTGGATTTGGGTTTTTCAGGAAACCCTTTTACATGGTTAAATAATAGATTGGGTCTTGCAAACATTAAAGAAAGGTTGAATAGGGGTTTAGCTAGTTCAGATTGGAGAGCTATGTTCCCCAAAGCTACAATTCGCCACTTTCTAGCCATAAAGTCTGATCATGCCCCTTTACTGTTTGATTTCATAGGTGAGAAAACAATAATAAAAAGGCATTTCAAGTTTGAAGCCAAATGGACCAAAGATCCATCCAGTCATAGGGTGGTTCAAGATGCATGGTCCAATCCAGTTCAAGGTTTACATGCTTTTAGTCTGTGCAAGAAACTCAAATGCACCAAAAAAGCTCTCAAAGTTTGGAATCGAGAGCAATTTGGTTTTTGTGACTCAAGGACAAGGGATTTAATGCAGCAAATTGATTCGATACAACATTTGGAGCCTTCTGAGGAAAATGTTAGAGTTGAACAGGCCCTAAAGTATCAAAGCAAAGAACAACTCCTTAGGAAAAAAGTGATATGGAAGCAAAAATCCAGGATTCAATAGCTGCGAGAAGGTGATGCTAATACCAAATTTTTCCATACTTCTACAATTATTAGAAGACATGGAAATTCAATTGATTCCTTGAAGTTAGAGGATGGGTCTTGGGTTACGGGTAGGGAGAAGATTGGGAATGAATTTGTGAAATTTTACAAAGATTTATTTGTAACTTCTAATCCAGACATACCTGGCTGGATATTTGAGTTTATCACTCCGATGGTCTCAGATTATGAAAAGGAAGCTTTATGCAAAGTTCCATCTATTGATGAAGTTCGCACAACTCTTTTTGCTATGCATCCCATGAAAGCTCCAGGTCCTGATGGAATGTCAAGACTTTTTTATAAAACATACTGGCATATTGTTGGGGAAGATCTCTGCAAAATGGTGTCATCTTTTTTCCAACACAACTTTCTCTTAAAAGACCTAAATCATACTTTCATTACTCGTATTCTTGAGTCACAGTCAACTTGTAGGATTAATCAATCTTTGTAATGTTACTTATAAAGTGATCTCCAAAATCCTGGCTAACAGGATTAGGCCTCTGCATGGTAAAATGGTAGCTCCAAATCAAGCTACATTTGTTCCCAACAGATGTATTAGTAAAAACAACATTCTAGCTCAAGAGATAATCCATACCATCAAAAGAAAGAAGGGGCGAGGAGCTTTGATGGCCATTAAGGTGGACATGGCAAAGGCATACGATCGAATGGAGTGGCAGTTTCTTCTTAGAATTCTTAAATGCCTTGGCTTTCTTAAGATGTTCATTAATTGGGTGAACAAATGTATTTCAACACCATCTTTCTTTCTCTGTTTTAATCAATGGTGGTCCAATTGGTCAATTTACTCCTCAGAGAGATCTCAGACAAGGAGATCCATTATCTCCCTTTCTCTTCATCCTTTATAGTGAATTTCTCTCTCGCATCCTAGTTCATGCTAAAGAAAAAAAAGTGGATCCATGGAATCAAATTTGCTCATAATTGTCCTCCCTTTACCCACTTGATGTTTGCGGATGATCTTCTTATCTTTTGTAGAGCAAGTAGCGAGGAGGCCAGGTCCATTAGAATATGCTTGGAGATGTATGGAGTTTGGCCACGAAGTGAATAAAGATAAATCAACCATATTTTTTAGCAAGAATGCCTCTAGAGATTCAATTCTCACTATAAAACAAGAGCTTGGTCTAAAACAAGGTAAAAGTGATGCTATATACTTGGGGCTTCATATGTTCATTGGGAGATCTAAACAACAAGCTTTTGGTCAGATGGTAGATAAGCTAGACTTTAAGTTCAAAGGTTGGAAGACCAAAGTTTTTTCTTTTGCAGGTAGAACTACTGTAATAAAAGCTACAGCAATGTCTTTGCCTGTATATACTATGCCATCTTTTAAGCTTCCAAATTCCACTTGTGAAGTGATGGATAATAAAATTCGCAAGTTTTGGTGGGGAACTTCCTTGGGGAAGAAAGCCTGTTATCTAAAGGCTTGGGATCATATATGCAAATCCAAGGATGTTGGGGGTCTCGATTTTAGACAATTTTCTCTCACAAATCGTGCTCTAATAGCAAAGTTAGGATGGAACCTTCTGAAGGGGAGCAACAATCTTTGGTCATCTCTTCTTAAAAAGTATTGTCATCATCAGCAATTCATGCATGTTGATAAGAAAGCAACTGATTCTTTTATTTGGAAGGAATTCTCGATTGTAGGGATTCGGTCAGTAAAGGGGCTTGTCGCAGAATTGGTGATGGATCTTCTATTGACATATGGAAAGACTCTTGGGTCCCCAATTTGGCCAATTTTAAACCCAATCCTGATCATAATATCACTCTTTCACCTAAAATGGTTAGTGAGTTGATAGATAGATATGGTCATGCTTGGAATATAGATACTCTTCGAAGTCTCTTTGATTACCAATCCATTCAAGAGATTCTAAAAATTCCTATCCATGTTACCTCAATAGCTGATTCTTGGACTTGAACCCCTCATGTCCAAGGAATTTTCTCTTCTAAATCAGCTTATGGTTGCGATATCAATGAAGATTTATTACCAACTGCAATTCTAAATGGTTAGATTGGAGAAGACTTCGGAGCTTAAATATTCATGATAGGTACAAGATCATGCTTTGGAGGGTGGCAAGTGATGTTCTTCCTACAAGGGCTATTTTGGCATCCAGGTTCCATATTAAGGATCAGTCATGTCCCTTATGTGGTGTCTGTATTAAGTCTACTAATCATCTTTTCTTCCTTTGTCCCATAGCCAAAAATGCTTTGGTCTGAGTTTTGGGGTTTTTGCACAGAATGCTTCATGGCATTTTCAACAACATATTGGATCATAGAACTTCTTAATCCAATTTCTTTGGGTCCGCCCTCTACTCCCCCTCACAAGAAGTTGACTGCCTTTGCAGCTATTCTTATGGATCGAATATGAAAATGGAGATACTTGGTAATTTTTTAATCTAAAGAAGCCAACCCAAACACCATCAAGAAGGAAATCTATGAATTATGGATGGAGCATTCTGCTGTGAGGCATATTGATAACCAACCCTGTCCTCATGTTTTTCCCCAAAGTGTTAGTGTGCTCAATTGGAGTCCTCCTAGAGTTATAAAAGTGAATGTTGATGCAACCTTTATAAAGGGAAAGATGGCTATTGCTGCGGTTGCAAGGAACAATCAAAGAGTAATTCTTCGCGTTAATGCTGCATTAGGATTGACCTCTACTGTTCTTTCAGTTGAAGCTCTAGCAGTTAGGTTGGCAACAGTCTGGGCTTTGAGTGCACAATGGGAAGAGCGAGTTTTTGAAAGTAATTCACAAGTTGTTATCCATGCCTGCTTGTGTATTATCAAACACCCTCCTTGGACTATCTGCACTCATTGATGATATTTTTGCAATTAAATCTTCAAGGGAGGTTTGGTCTTTTGCCTATGTTCCAAGAGTTGCCCCAAGAGTTGCCAACAAGGCTGCTCATGAGATGACAGGTTAGGCCCTCCAAAATTCTCTCTGTTGTTCTCTTTCAGGCACCGAGCTTCCTCGAGCTTCCCTTATCAGTGCAGAAGGTAGTTGACCAAAACATGTTGCAAGAATCCCTCTACAATTTTTCTTAGATGTTTTTGTCTTCTTGTTCTGTTTCTTCTCTTTTCCTGTTTTCTGATTGTATTTGTCTCAGCTTACCAAAAAAACAAAAAACAGTTTTGCTAATTGCAGGCCAATTGCTCTACAAACCACAGTAAGAGAGGTTGGTTTCCTCTGCCAATTCACTTTCACCCCTGAGATTGTACTCGCAGTGCTTTTCCCTATTTAGGTCTTGCTATTTTTATGTGGGTTAACAAAAAAAAGGGCCGGGGATGGAGGAAGCAAATCATCGAAACCCAATTAAAAATTGCAGCAATCAAAAGACTACAAAAAAATTTACATGCAATGGCCTTTTGAATGTAGCTCACCAGACAGAAGTCAGAAAACCCTTCCATACAGTCCCAAACTTCATTCAGGCCCAAAAAAAAACACATTTAGGGTAACAAAAAAATAAAAATCCCTAGGCTCATAAATCTGAATTTAGCTGACCATGGTTCGAAACATCAATAGCTTATCAGGCATGTCCAAATTCCCAGGGCAAACAACAGCCGCATATTCTGCTACATAAATACATTAATGTTATCCAGATTGTGAAAAAAAGATCCGGGTGGATTCGAACCACCAGCCTCTCGAACCCGGGTGAAGTTTGAGCGCTTTTACCATATTTGAGCCTACGGAGCTGCACAATACTCAATGCCCTGAATCCACATCCTCTTATTTATTTATTTTATCATAGAAGATACGAATAGTTCCTCCATATAAAAAATGCCCTAAGAGACATAAAAAGAAAGAGAGAGAGAACATCCTTTTCCAATGAAATGAAGTTCTTTCTTCGAACTCCACTTTCTAATATCCGTTCAACATTTCCTATAGGTCTACTCCTTCCAAGAAATATTCTTCAAAACAGTCCTCAATCACATACACCTGACATTTAAAATTTTTCCATGTTACACCTAGAAATTATATTTCAAAAATATAATCAAAGCTTTAAAACATTTCAATAAAGAAAAATTTCCTGAGAGAACAAAATTGTCATAAATAGTCAAATATCTCCTAGTCACTGACTTCAGCCCCGAAACTTAGAATTAAAACCACAGGAGGAAAGAGAAACAAAGTTGCTAAATGGCTGTAACCAGCCCCAGCAATCTCCACTAAGAAAAAGATGAAGAAGTTCATAATCAGACCCCATGTAAATTTTCACTACTAAATTTGACGCACAACCACCAGGCCCCCATGTAATATTAAAGAACTGCAAATAACATAATCAAACATTTTGCCTACGTTTGGAGCTTGAATCTGTAGAATGTAAGAGGGACAAAAATAGATAAAAGAACAGGGAGTGGAAGAAATTAAATTTTCTTTCATTTAGTTGGGTTAGGAAATGATAAGAATCAAATAGGTATTCGTAAAAAAATATTCTATTTTTCTGTTTAGTTACCCATAAAATACGTACAATTAATTTCATTTCCCTAGCATACTTTTTCACTTATCAATTCCAAGATCCAAAAGTACAAAGGAAACATCAAAATCACTTCCAAAAATTTTGAATACAGGTTGAAAAAGCAGACCTTAGGCAGAGATCATTAGAGAATTGCTACAAAGGACCACTGCAGATTTCTAAACCAGCATACCAAAGAAAACAGAAAGTTTAAATATAGATCGAGATTACTCCCAAAAAAATCTTTCAGAACTTCAGGGTTCGCCAAACAAGTGTCACGTGCTAAAAAAATGTTTATCACTAGTGTGTGTCAATTCTGTTAATGATAAGGAAATATATAATGTCAACCAATAAGTCAAGTATGGCAAGCATGGGATCAACAACTGATTAAGGAAAATGTTTGATGCCAGGTAGATTGAATACCAATGGTACTATGAAGAAGCAAGCCATGAAGATCTGCAGGCTCCAAGGATGCGATCCAAAATACTTGATCTGAGTGCAAAATAAGCTTGTGGACAGAAAATGGACTATCCAGTATGCCAGCCAGTACAGTTACCACAATTCTTCAACCCATGCTGATGCTTCCAATGTACACTATCTGGAGATTCTCACACTATTCATCTCACAAATTACAATAAACCAGTGCTGATGCTGCCCAATAACATGCACCATCCAAGTAAATTAGCAGATGCTTCCATGACCATGAGTCTCTGAAAACTCCCTGCAGCAGCTTTATCTTCATTGCCAAATACAGCACAAATCTTGTACACTTGCTGCAGCTTGTGACGCCAATCTCATGCTCCCCATGATGAATCCAACATCAAATTTGGTAAAAACTTCAAGTAGCCCAGAAATAATGAAGCATGCAAAGCTCCATTGCCATGAACACTTGAATTCTCAAGAGAGAAAAATGTAAAAAGCAGGAAAATGAACTTCCCACCCCTTTTTCCGTACTAAACCCGAACCTTAAAAAGTCCAAATCCCCCTCGCGTCTCACAGAAGTTCAATTACAGACAACAGAAGCCAGGAACTCGAGTTCATATGCAGAAACAGATACATAATAAACTCAAATCACTTGGCAATGGCAGATATAGCAAAAATTGAGACAGTTAAGCTTTTACTTGCACGCTGTCTCACTGAAACACCAAAAACACATCAACTTGGAACGGACTGGATATGATCACTTGCAACATCACCATGTTCAGTTATAAGGACGAACATTTAAGTCTCCGAGAGTAAGTTTAATGGAAAATAATGGGTATTTAGCATCTTTTAATCTTGTGCAAGTTACCATGGTTACCCAGACTGAATGAGATGGGAATTAACACATTGAAAAGTTTACCATGGTTACAGCAGTACAAGTGTTGAAATTCTTTTGCCTTAAGACAAATGTATCATAATTATACATAGTATGTAACCAGCATTATTTGCACAAAGGAGAAGACAAATAAGCCATTTATTCCCGCATCACAAAAACAAGCTAATACTCTAATCATTTTCGGTTTTGGTATGTCTTTCCGAAACATGGAAAGTGTGAATTTAATGATCCAATCCAATTCCAAAAAAACTTCTTATTTATTTCCTTAAAGGTTACCTAAGGAGCGAAAAAGTCCAATCCAATCTTTCTGATACATGATACACTTTTGGAATGTTCCAGAAGTGTGAATTTAGCGATCCAATGCAATTCCAAAATTGTTTTCTATTTATTTCCATAAAAGTTACCTAAGGAGCAAAAAAATCAAATAGAATGAACCCAAATCCAAGGAAAATGAAGTTTGGCAAAACAATACGCAAAATAATGGGACAATACTCCTAGAACTATGTTTTTATGTGATTAAATTAAAAAAAAATATAGATTATATTTTTTTGAACGTCTAATTA
This sequence comes from Euryodendron excelsum, assembly GCA_033060915.1. Taxonomy (NCBI): domain Eukaryota; kingdom Viridiplantae; phylum Streptophyta; class Magnoliopsida; order Ericales; family Pentaphylacaceae; genus Euryodendron; species Euryodendron excelsum. The sequence continues at coordinate 8,448,977 of CM065391.1, read as the reverse complement.
AATTTCTTTGGAAGTTCCTTATATTTTAATAATAAAATTTGTACAATAAAATTGGTACAAGTCTATCCCTATCGTATCATATTTTAGAGTATATTAAGTTCCCGTTCCACGAAGTAGTACAATTTGTGTTCTAGGTAACCTAAATTTATTCACAGGTAAAAATTAGGTCAATCTCACGAGTCACAAAAAGGATTAGCGATAGAATTGGGAGATACCCACAATACCAAGAAGCGCACAACCAAAGATGATTGTGCACAATGGTTTGAATCACACCCACAATACCAAGTAGACCAAAATCAAAGAGCACATGATTGCACACGTGATTTGGTCCCTCATCCGGAGTGGCACAAGCATCATGGGCTAAAGTCAAGGCCTACATAGTAGAGTCGAATCCCAAAGCAATTGAACTTGAACTAAACTGACTGGTAAAATTTAAATGAAAAATCAGATCAAAGACCATTGTGCGCAAGGGAACCGATTGATAATTCACCGAAATTAACTCATATTACCTATTAAGTAGTAAAATCTAATTCTAGCAAGCTACACCTGTGTAGCTACGTGGATGTAAATATTTGTAGGTAAATATTTTACCCAATTAAAACAAAGAGGTCAGACGTCAATTATCGGATAGGGTGGGAAGGCTTAGTTGTCTGATTTTCTATAATATGATTGATTGCTTAGCAACAAAGACCTACTTCACCATTATTTAAAGGAGTTGGAAGCTTAAAGAGATTATGTAGCGTGTACCTTTAGGGAGTAGAGAACCTTGCTAGGCTAATGACGTCCACGTTGTTGCTTTGAGGATGCAGTATTCGGTCGTGCAGAAGAAAGTAAAGCAGAAAAATGGAAAACAGGACAGCACAAAATATAACACAACACACAGCACCGGAAGGGAGAACCCGGGCAAAACCCCCTGCCATGCAAGCGCACCTGTCATGGCAAAGGCCGGATGACAAAGATCAATCGAGACATCAGCCCCCTGAAATTAGGCCTTTTTCCTGCCCCGATGCCTTTTACATCTTTCACAACAATTGCTCTGCAATTCGCACCTTGATATCTTTAGATTACAATAAACTACCTCGCCTGACCGAGTTAAACATCAGACTGGCACCATTGCGCCAACGTCAAAGTGCCCTGAAGCAGCACCACACAGGTATTCAACCAAATCATTGTGGAACAAAATACGGCGGAATAGAACAAACTACCGATCCAAACAATAAAAGGTCCTCAGAAAAGCACCGACTAGCACTAGCTTCAGAATTGAAGCATCTGAGATTCTGAAAGGAAAAAATAGGAAAAGTGAATCAAGCAACCAAAAGGCATAGAAACTTTAAACACGGCTACAAGAGTAAACCTCCGCGTTCAAACCCTTGTATCATCGTTGATGTTGCACATCCATGGCAGATATGCAAAACAATTCCAAAATTCAGAAGATTGAGGCAGCAATCTCAACAGTCAACGAGGAATCGTGTCCGTGAAGGAAGAATCGAAACTCGAATCGAAACCAAACCCCGTGCTAGATCTCGCCATATGCATCGCCAACTCAAGAAAGCTCGCCGAAACCAGGGACTGAATGATCCATATCTGCTTCCAATACTTAAGGCCACCGTAGCAACATAAATCATCGGTCGATCTTACCGAATCCAAGGACAGGTACGACATAGCAGAAGAAACCAAGGTAGATCTGGTAAATTTGGTGGATGGGAGAAGCAGAGAGGAGGCGACAACGCAGAAATTGCGGGAAACCCTTGCTACATAATGAGAAGGGTAAGAGCAACGGACGAATGAGAGTAATCGTACCAAAATTGATCGACGGTCCTTATATAAGAAACTGGGTGAGTCGGTTCCCTTGTAACGCGCTCGCAAGTCGTTTTGTTTTGTTTTGTTTTGGGAGACTCATTCTATTCCTAGTCGGGATCATATGTCATGTTTGGTCAAATGAAAAATACAATAGTCTATAAAATAAGAGAAATTAGAAACGCCGATATGTATTCCAATAATAATAATAATAGGGATGAATTATAAACTCAACCTTTCTGAGCTTGTAATTTGAAAACTCAAGCTTTCTGAGTTTATAAACTCAGATACCGTATCTTTCAAAAATTTTTTAGTTTTATGGTGCCTATTTTGACTAAATTGAGAGGAGATTTGTCAAGATAGACTTAAACTTGTTTGGATACTTTAAATCACATAACCAAAATATAAATATAAAAAATTATTGTCCTCCCACAGTACCACCGAGTCTTAGCAAGGGAGAAATTATCTTACGAGTCTCGACTATCATATTAGCATCCTCGTTAAATTGAGCCCTAACAGTAATAAGGTGCCACAGTTCACATTTTGTAGTTTTAATTCACACCTTTTTCATTGTGTGGAAATAAGGGGAGTAGTAACTTTCCTAAGCTCAAGTTCAAAATTTGTTACTCATGCTATTGAGTTGACAAAAAATTATATGAAATGTTCATTTTTAACAAGCCGAACACACCACATGAATATGTTGACATAATATTCTAGACTTAGAGGATAATTGGAGGGCTCAGAAGTGAGAACTCACTACATTATGAGGACGATAAGTGATGACGTGGTGCTTTAAAAGGATCTCAATTTTTTTTGTAAAATTGGCAAACTTTTGTAATCTATCTTTGTGGAGAAAATTGAAAAGGACTGTAGAATAGCTCTGGACTCGGCTATAGTACATATGTATAATACCAAAAAAGTTTAATATGTTTAACATAAACTAATTTACGTGATTAGTATCATATCATACATTTGAGATCCCTTTGCTTTGATCTCGAATAAAAACAAGTATGATCTTTGAAATTTCTTTGCTTTAATTTCGAACGACGGTAAGTACGAATCAACTATTCGAACGAGATCTTTGAACTTTTATTATATTCCTCGTACATGTCTTATCCCTCGTAAGCGCTTTACTCCAGAGAGAGTGAGCTCGCAGGTGCTAGAATTTATTTCTTTTATAAAAACGTGTATATGATATTATGATTGTAATCTTAGTTGCTCGCAGAGTGCATATATATGTAAATGTTACAACATCGACCACATGATTAGTATGAATAGGACTTTCTATGCAAATACGGATTCCTAATCCAACCTGAATTAATTCCTATTTATGTAAATTATAATTTATATTACTAAAAATTATTATTGCATTATCTGTCATATTATAAATTATATTTCAAGCTTCACGTTATTAAATGCTTATTATTTTTTTTTATGTAAAAATCACATATACCCATATGTTAAATTAAATTACTGATAATTAAATTTAATAGATTTGTTTAATTGCTTAAGACCTTCCACTTAACTTATGTAATATGTCGAATTCATAATCCACTTGTTGACCTAATTAAAACTTATAAGTTTTCTCAAGGGGTATCATCAATTCCTATACCAGAATGTGGATTCCATCAATAATTAATATTCACCATACACATAATGTTATCGCTAAACTCATTGAGTTTATTGACCCATAAAGAATTTTATTTTTTTATGAATCAAAAAAATAAACAATACATTTACGTGTCTAATAATTATATTAGAATTAAGAGTATAAGCACTAATAATAATCATGAGTCATTAATCTTTCTATATAGTTAGTTAAAAATAATTACCTTAATAAGATCATGTTCAATACAAGTAGAGTGTACTAATACATTGTGGTGAAATTGTATCGTTCTCTACCGTTAAAGCAGACATATTAAAATCTTGTGCTACAATTCTATCAATGGTAAGTCTACTTTTATCTAAGACTGTGAACAATAAGTTTATATTTCATAAAAACCGATAATATAATCTTTTATGTGTAAACCGTACTTTACACACTAGATCATCTACTGTATAGAATAAGAGACATACATTTACAATCATTAAACAAATAATGCAAGGCAAACTTTGTTCACAAAGATTCTCATTATAATGGAATAACTAAATTATTAATAAATACTAAAATTATTACACAAAGCATGTGTTTTATTATAAAATTCTAACAAAAAATTTTAATAGTATTTGGGGTGGCTATAGGCTTGATGGCCCACTAAACCCGCCCAAGCCAACCCATTATTTATAGAGCTTAAAAAGATTTTAAGTCTGATTATGTTAATACCCGAGTTTGAAAATTTTGTTTGTAGCCTGGTCGGGCCTAAACTGTCGCGCCCCGATTTTTAGGGGTCCAAGGTTCTTTTGGCTCGAAGACCAAAAACACGGAACTCTGTTACTAGAACCTATCCTCCTAGAAGGATAAGTGCGACTAGGTTTGAAAATTGGGTTTAACTAAGGGCTTTTCAGAAAAATAGGAGTCACCACCTAACTTGATTAAGGTGAGTTAGGTCACCTAAAACTAAGTGTTAATCCGAAGGTCAAACTTAGGGTTTTTGAAAAAGATTTTAAAAACTCCTCCAAGAGAGGCTTTTTAATAAAATAGGTTATTTGACAACCTTTAGAAAGATTTAAGTCATTTTTGAAAATAACTTCATTTTGGTCTTTCGAAAACAGAAATCTATAGTTCGGGGGTTAGTTACGTGTAGGGAAGATATCCTCAGATCATCATCCTACCCCGCCCTTTTGGTCCCTACATGTCTAATCACCCTTTGCTTACTCACTAGAATAATCAGTTACCATTGTTCATTTAGTATCCACTTTGGAGTTTCGAAAACAGAGCCTAGTCATCACTTTTTGGATGAATGATTATGATACAAGTTTTTGAAGAAATTTGAAATACGAAAGTCTTTGAAGGAGTTGGAAATAAAAACTATAAGTTGATTGAAATTTTTGAAAAGGGGATTGGAGTTGAAATGGAAGTTAAGACCGCACCATTTTAGGTTGCCTACGTATCTCATTTGGCGAGAATCAGGTCATTCGTAGTTCGGGCAAAAGCCCGATGAAAAATAGGTGCGTTAGGGCCTTTAGAAAGTTTGAAGACACTTTAAGGTCTTTGAAAAAGTTTAAGACACTTTGAGGTCTTTGGAAGAGTTTAAGACACTTTGAGGTCTTTGAAAAAGTTAAAGATGCTTTGTGGTCTCGAAAGCTTTGGCTTGGAATGGGATAGCAGAGTATTTTGAAAATGTTTTTGGATCAAATCAAGGGATTTTTGGTAAATGCTTTGGAGTAACTCAAGAGAGTTTGAGAGTGTTTTTGAAGTCTTGTTTTGAAAATCTTGGAGGTATGACTTTGGAATATTTTGATAAATTAATTTTTGAAAGTAGTTCTTAAAAATGGTTAAGAATCCTAATATGGACAACCTTAGAGGTTGTTCTTGATATGTCACCTTCCTTTGGGGTTCCTAACCATAAGAGGGCAAGGGATACCTTAGGCTTGTGATCTTTTGAAAACATTTTTGAAAATATCTTGGAGTTGGTTTTTGAAATCTCAAGAGGGTTGAAGGTTTTGAAAAAATGGGTAATGAGTATAGTTTAAAATTGAAAGATTATTCAAAAAGGATTCATGAGTTGGAACCTTGAAACATATTAACCTATGTTGGGTTAGCCTATGGTTAAGAGTGACCTAAGGTTCACTAACTTGGGTTAGGTTAACCTAGGGTTAAGATGACTTAGAGTTAACTAACTAGAGTAGGGTTAACCTAAGGTTAAGATGATTTAGGGTTAACTAACTATGGTTAAGTTAACCTAAGTGAGTGAACTAGGGTCAAGTTAGCCTAGGGTTGGATTATTAGAGTCAAGTTAACCTAGGGTTGGACAACTTGGGTCAAGTTGACCTAGGGTTGGACAACTAGGGTCAAGTTAACTTAGGGTTGGTCAACTAGGATCAAGTTAACCTAGGGTTAGGTAACTAGGGTCAAGTTAACCTAGGGTTGGACAACTAGGGTCAAGTTGACCTAGGGTTGGACAACTAGGGTCAAGTTAACTTAGGGTTGGTCAACTAGGGTCAAGTTAACCTAGGGTTAGGTAACTAGGGTCAAGTTAACCTAGGGTTGGACAACTAAGGTCAAGTTAACCTAGGGTTGGTCAACTAGGGTCAAGTTGACCTAGGGTTGGATTGGAGGATGATTTTGAAAGGTTGTTTGATGCACTTTTGGAAAGAGTTTTGAAAAACAAAACATGTTATGTAATGGACTTTGGTAGGCAATCGTTTTTAAGATCATTTCCATGAAAATTTGACTCTAACCAAGAGTATGGTTGGTATGGTTGGTGTTTGGAGACTATTCTAAAGAATGTTTTCTCATGACCATTGTAACCATTATCTTGACAAGAGTATGAGGTCCAAAAATCAACATGATGATGACAACTTTTTAAAGCATCATTTTTAATGCAAAGATGGAGAGAATGAATTTTTGAAAACCATTTTTGAAAAAGGATTATGAAAACCATTTAACAAGAGAGGGTTCCTATGGCCAAATACGAGAGAGACCACTCAAGAGAAGGTTTCACAGGGCCATTCCAACTACTAAACTTAAAAGAATGGACACCTTGGAAATTAGAGAACTAGAAAACAATTCTTATGCAAGTTAAAATGCAATGACGCCAAAATGGGAGTTAGGGGATTAGTAGGGAATTAACTAAGGCATAATTTTCTAAGGTATCATTCTAAACTTCAAAGAGCCAACTCTTGGAACCATTTTTTGAAAGAAATATAGAGCTTGGAAATGGCATGGAATAAGAGTAATGTGAGCATTGATAAGCATGAAAATGAAGCCAAGCACATGAGACATGATCAAAATAGAAATATGCAAGAGGTCATAAGCACATACAAAGCTTTTAGGCTACACCACATAAACAAGGGGCTCTTAGGTCATACCATTTTAAAGTAGGCTAGTGAAAGATCTCCCTACACGGTGGCTCTCACTTGCTTTCCTCTAGGCATGATCTAAGAGCCCTCTTGGCTCAAGCATGTAAGAAAGGGGGTTGAAGATGGGGATTAAAATAGAGAATAGCCTAAGTAGGCTAGGAGGGACAAGAGAATAGTGGGGGAAGACACAAATGTAAAAGAGATACCACCTTTTGCTTTTAACACACTTATAGTGTTCAATGAATTTTTTGATTGGAACTTGAATGACTTCAAGAAGGCTTGAAGGGCTAGAAGGGAGTGTTTAGTGGTGTATAAGGCTTTGTAGCTGAAGTGTATGGCCTTGAGGGAGGTGGAATCTAGCCTAAGTGTTAGAGGAGTGGAATATATATAGGGATTCGAGGTTCTGGAGCAATTTCAACAGAACTTTGCATCAATTTCGGAGATGGAATATGCAAAGGGGGAGGTTGGTATTTATAGGTAAACTAGAATAGACCTAGCACATGTGTTACATGTGCCTGGCCAAAATTTGCCCTAGCGTATGTAGCACATGCGTAGGTACTGTTCCATTACCAGAATGACACGTGGCACCCAGTGTACTGGTTAAATCCTGACGGTTGATCGAACTTTGGTGGATTTGATCAAAATCTGGGTGCATATAGCATACGCTCCATCACCGGGAGTGTTCGTTTAAACTTTTTCTCGATAATTGAGCCAATCGGAAAGGTTTCGGGGGAGTCGGCTGCACCCACGATGTTCTCCTAGGGTTTCTCGTGAACTTTCATGTTTTTGAAAAGTTTAAATTGTGTTCGGAAGCACAGGATATTGTATTAGGAAGCGTGCATAAAAGGACATCTTTGCAGAGCGTCTATGATATGCTCTAAGGGTGTTCGAAAGTAGCTGTTTTCGTGTCGTGTGATCGAGGCCTTCGGGAAGCGATCTTTTCGATTAGACCGTACCGATGAAAAGTACTCTGAAAATAATTTTGAGAATTCCCAGATTTACGCATTTCTCAAGTCGTTTGATGATGCGTTGCAATCAAGGAATCGAAAAAAAAGTCAACCTTGGCAGAGCATCTGTGAGACACTCCAAGGGTTGTTGGAAGTTGTAGTCTTTGCACCGTATGATAAAAGGGTTAAGGGAGAGATCTGTTCGATCGAGCCGTATCGATGGAAGGATCCGTGGATGAGGTTTCGGGAATTCCCTGGTTTATGCATTTCTCGAGTATTTTGACGACGCGTTATATCCAAGGAATCAGGAAAAAAGGCAATTTTGTTGGAGCGTCTGTGAGACGCTCCAGGGAACTTTTATTGAGTCGTGGGTGTTTAACGTCGTGAGGTCTTTCTTAGGTTAAATGGGAGTTCATGATGAGATACGCTGCTCAGTAACCTAGGGCCGGCGTCGTTGTGGGGCGCGTTTGGATCGTTAGGGGCAATATGGTCATTTTGACCGGGTTTGGTTGAAAATGGTTAAGAATGGATCAGAGTGTCGTGTTAAGCGTACTGGGTTGTTCCGGAATGGTTTCAGAAGAGTCTTTCACCGTTCGGTGGGGTTTGTGCAGCACTAGGGCGTTTAGGAGCAAAACGGTTATTTTAATCGGAGTTAGCCAGGATGGGACCAGAACGGGACTGGATGGCGTGTGGAACATGCCTAACAATTTAGTAACGCTTTGGAAGGGTGGACTTACCGTTTTGAGGGATTTTAAACTTTCTCAAAAATCACCTGGAAACCCGAGGGGCAAGTTTGGTCATTTTTCAACGAGGCGGGCTAGTAGGCGCTGGTGTTGACCTAGGTGTTGGTTCCCGAGACTGCCCAGTCTCAGAAAACTACCTGTGCGGTGTTGGTCCCTAAGAATGCCTGGTCTTAGAGAGCTACTTGTAGGGTGGTGTTGATTCCTAAGAAGGCCTAGTCCCAAAAAGCTACCTGGAGGGGTGGTATTGGTCTCCAAGAACACCTGGTCTCGGAGAGCTACCAAACGACGGACATTCTACATTGGCGGGCTAGCGGGAGCCAGAAGTGAACCGTCTGGAACTTGATGAGGTGTTGGTCCCCGAGATCGCCCGATCTCGATAAGCTACCTGGATGTCGTTGGTTTCTAAGACCGCCTGGTCCGGAAAACTACCTGGAATGATGGTGCTTATGACTCTAGTGGGTCCTTGTGGGCCCGAGAAGTGACCAATTAGTTGAATTGGAGATTGAAAGGCTCGTCTTGAACCTGCATGTGTTGAGATGCTTGAGACTAAGCCTAGTCGGGCCAGAGATTGCTGAGCGGGCAAAAATGGAGTACTTACATAAACTATATATAAATAATATATTTATTTGTGTTTAATGTAAATATGCAATCAGATTTTTATTTTATTGAAGATTACTTTTAGAGGAGAAAAATATTTATTAAATTTTTTTTTTGGATCAAATGCATGGGCTTGAAAATGTAATTTTTTAATTGGGTGAGCTTCAGATTTAATTGTAAGCCTAGTAGGAATTATTTTTAGTGTAGACCCAGCCCGACTAACGTCCACTCCTAAATAATAGGTATTAGGTAGTTATATGTTTTCAAAATATTAGTTTTAAACCTCTATATATATTATGAGTTTCTCATTGTAAATCTTGGATTTGAATAGCAGTAAATACATGATGAATTCCTCATTGTAAATCTTGAAATTTAGTAGCAATAATTGGTAAATATTATCGCTTAAAATTCATCACAACTAGAAGAATTCATCTACTTTGCAAAAAAAAAATTTAGTAAAAAAACTCTACATGAATGCCTTGACTCCAATTTGGTACAACTTTTGCTCTTCCAGTTTTTTGATTTTTTTTTTTTTTATCTTTTCTCAATTCTTTCAAGGAAAAATTAATGTTTTGTATGAGCTTTAGTTTATATTTATCCATAAAAAATAGAAAATTTAATTTTTATTGAGAAAATCAAATTTTAATTTTCTCTTTATTTTCTATATGCTTTTTGTAAAACCCAATAAAAAATATTGAAACAAGATCCCTATGAGATAATGAAATAGATATATATTTACATATAGATATAGATATGGAAATATATATCACATGGGTCAGCTAGTGAAAAAAGAAAAAAGAAAATACAAGAATTAAGAATTATACTTTGACTCCTAGGACACTTGTCTCACACTTGGGGACAAGTGTCAAGCATGTGAGACCCTTAGCCATCCATAAAATAACCATATAGACTCATTAATTTCAGATGAAGGAAGCCCAATTCGTACATCAGCTCATAGAGAAAGAAAAAAAAAACCTATTTAGACGGTGAGAAAGAGAGAGAGTGTGAGAAAGTGAAAGAAAACTTGAGTTAATTGCCCAGACCTACTTCAAATCACACAAACTCAGTTATATTATTCTACTCCATGTTGTTATCATTTTAGCATACTTGCATGTAGGTTGGGATGACTGGAGTTAGTTGGAATCTCACCAAAAAACTCTATGGCCAGGTGGAACTCATTTTCTTTATTATGTTGTAAACTGAAAATGCAACTAGAGACGTTTAGTTTGGTTTACTAGGGGATGTTTCTAAGAGTTATAGCAGTTGAGTTGATTCAAGTCTTGAAGGCTATGAAGTTCTAGAACAAAAATAGGTGCTATTTTACTAAAATCAAGTGTTTAGCATTACATGCATATAAGGACTTCAATTTTTATATTTTGATTCGATTGAACACCAATTAAAGTTAGTAAACATGTTGGAACAGTAATTCTTAGCCTTAGATTGCTCTGTAGTGTGGATAAAATTGAGAAAAATGGGACTTGCAGGTTTGTCCAGAAAATTTGGGTAGAGCCATAAACTTGAAGGATATTTTTGGAGGTGTAAATGACCTCGAATGTGAGATCTTAAAACATGAAAGTTGTAGATCTTTTCGATTAGTACAATTTAGACTAAAAAATAAGTTAATTCCATCAAGAAACAAGGGAGAAAAAAAATTTAGCGAGATGTAGCAAAATCAGATGAAAATAGGAGGAATACAATGAACAGTATTCACAATGGACGTCCACTCTCGAGTTATGGCGTGTGTCGACACGTTCAGTATCTTTTAGTGCTTAATTTCTCTGTCACCAATTATATTTGATAAATAAATATTTTTGAAATAAATATCGTAATATTTGGATACTCAATGGTATTTGTTTTATGAATTTTATATGGAAAAATATCTTAAATAAGTATTAAATATGATCGAAAAATTCTAAAAAAAATTATAAAAGGTTTGTATCACTTATGGAAACGCTCTGAAAGGAGTGTGTCAAATTTTTTAGGTTTTTAAAAATTATATTCAATTTTTAAAGAAAACAATAACTTAAACCATGTTCCGGTAACTTTTTAAAATAAAACTATCAATACTAGAGACTATTTTTTATATGTGTAATGCTTCGAAGTTAGTAGGAATATTTTTTTTTTTTATAGATTATTGATACTTTTTAGAAATTAGATGTATTTCTAGCATAATGTTTAGAAAGTATTATGGCTTAATAATTATTTTGACTAATAGGAGATTTTCAGGACTATTTTCAATATATTTAAACTATCAAAGACCAGTACATAAAATATTTTCAAGGACTTTAGAAAAACATTGAACGTGTTTAGAATTTTGAAAACTAAAAGATGGTAGAAATCATGCCCATTAGGCCAAATGGGCCATAAAGGTATTTTAGTAATTCTGTCTTACACCAAGTAAACTTAGGGGTTACCAATCTAGAGTAACAATATGCATATTTCATTTCGATATATGTATTTTATACTGTACAATTATCTGAATTGAAAAGTATGATTTCTTATTACGTTCTTTTGAACTATACTATTGTGTGCTTTCAACTGTTGTACATGAGATAGCAAAATGAACTGTTCACTAATGGATTGAGTAATATGGTGATGAAAATGAATTGGAAGGTTGTGGTTTCGAAATTCAGACCGATGCGGGCTTGGTCGTAAGTCCAAACCTATACAGACTTGGTTTTGAGCCCAGACTGATGCGGGCTTGGTTGTAAGTTTAGACCAATGTGGACTTGGTCCAAAGTCTAGACCGATACGGGTTTGGTCCCAACCCATACCTTAAATAAAGTTAAAGAACCGTGCTACTCGGTTTAAAAATTGGTATGTAGAAAAGGGAGATAAGGTGGTACCTTGACTACAGTAAAAAAAAAATGAACAATTACTTATTGAGATATTATGACTTTACCGAATTTTACATGAAATGTGCTAAAATTTGGAATATATCGTATATAATTTTGTATATCATTGAGTATTGTAGCACTTGTTTTGATTTTAAAATCATTGTTTTCATTTGCTATCTCATAAATTAGTTAAACACTGTTTTATAAAAAACTTAAACTTATAGCGCACCCCGTTTTATGAGTAACATTTCAGATAGTAAGGTAAACATGATAAAAATAGTAGTAGAGATTTTCAGGAACTATGTTATACAAAGAGAAATGTCGCAAGTGAAATCCTAAGATCCAGCTATCTTCTTCCTAGTTTTAGCAGGATTTTGAAACTATTTAGATTTTGGTTTTGAGTGGTGTAAATACACCTGTCACACCCACAACCTAGTTAGACATTATTAATGTCATATTAGGTAGGGCGTGATTGCACCGGCCACCATGCATGCGAACGACATCTTACCATACGCCAAAAGATAAAGCACACATTGACTCAACATATATATGTACAAGAACTATGCATCCATACCGTACCATATAGTAAAAGTAAATCATAGGTTATTTGCAACATTACAAATTCATGACATAAAGCATTATATAAAACCAAGTCCCAATGGCTCGTACAAAACACGGCAAGAAAGTAAAGCAGCAAAAGCTCGCCCCAAAGACTCGACACCCTTGACACCAATATGGATGTCACCGCGGCAACGACTAGGACTATGGTGAACCGAACTCTATCCTTAGCTCACCTGTCAAAAAGGTTTGTGTGAGCGTGAGCTGAAAGTCAACGTGTTTACAGTAGATAATTAAATTCATAAAGAATGATAACAAACACCTACAATGCACATCCAGGTATAAATGATCAATAGATATAGATAGTATGAATACCTTAATGTAATGAATGTACCACCCACATGTGCGCACAAGTTTAGATAACATTGGTCTAATGAATGATGGCTCATTATCAAGGATGCCCCACATCGACACCCTTTAGATTAATCCTCCATGAAATGCATTAGCATACGATATGAATGGTATGAAATGCCACCTTATATATAATCTCATAAATATCACTGCATATATAACTGTCCCGCTTCAATTTTTGACTAAGTCCTTTCGGCTCGGGTAAAAGCACGAAACTCTGTCATTAGAACTCATCCTCCTAGAAGGACGAGTGTAACTAAGTTTGAAATTGAAATTAGTTTGATTAAGGGCTTTTTAGAAAAAATTTGGGTCGTCACCTAACTTAATTAAGGTGAGTTAAGTCACCTAAAACTAAGTATAATCCGAAGATCAAACTTGGGGTTTTAGAAAAAGGTTTTGAAAAACTCCCTCAAGAGAGGGTTTTTAAGAAAATAGGTTATTTAGCAACCTTTGAAAAATTTTAATCCCTTTTTTGAAATAACTCCATTTTGGTCTTTTGAAAATAGAAATCTATGGGCCGGAGGTTGGTTATGTGTAGGGAAGATATCCTAAGATCATCACCCTACCCCGCCCTTTCGGTACCTACATGTCTAATCACCCTTAATTCACTCAGTTGAATAACTAGTTACTTTATCCACTTAATATCCACTTTAGAATTTTAAAAATAGGATTTGATCATCACTTTTTGGATAAATGGTGCATGATGCAAGTATTGAGAGAAATGTTTGAAAAGCATGGAAGTTTAATGGAACTTGAAATGGAAATCTTGAATGGATAGAAAGTTTTGAAAGTGGAACTTGGGTTGAAATGAAAACTATGACCGCACCATTTTAGGTTTCCTACGTATCTCATTTGGCAAGAATCAGGTCATTCGTAGTTCGGACAAGAGCTCGATGGAAAACAAGCGCGTTAGGGCCATTGGAATTTTTGAAGACACTTTGAGGTCTTTGCAAAGGTTGAAAGACACTTTGTAGCCTTTGGAAAAGAGGACTTGAGAGTTTTGAAATCGGATGTTAGAGTGTTTTTGGAATACAACTTGAAGGTTTATGAAAGTGCACTTGAAATAGGACTTTGAAGCATTTTGAAATGTTTTTTAACATAACTCAAGAGAGTTTTGAAAGTTTTGAAAGCTTGAGTATGGACTTGAAAGTTAGATTTGGACTCATAAGAGCTCTTTTGAACTTGTCTTGAAATGATTTTTGAAAATAGCTTTCATGTACCTCATGAAAGGCATGTTGAATATTTCATCACCTTTGGAAGGTTAGTCATTGAAGAACTAAACTCCTTTAGGGTAATGAGTTTTGAAGATATGTTTGAAAAAGGGGCTAGAGATTTTCCTTTTGGTTTTTAAAACTTTTAGGGTTATGGAACCCTTCTTGAATATCTCACTTACACTTGACCAATCCTAACAATAGAAGGATTAGGGTTACTTCAAGAATGTGATGTTTGAAGATTATTTTTGAAAAGAGCTTTTGAGAACATTTAGGGTTTTAGAACCCTAATATGGACAACCTAGAAGGTTGTACCTAATGTATCATCTTCCCTTGGAATCCCTAACCATAAAAGGGGTAAGGACACATTAGGGTTATGAGTCCTTGAAATGATTTTGAAAATAGTTTTTGAAAAATGTTAAGTGTCTAGCCATCTTAGTTGAGACTATTTTAAAAGAACTTCTTGGAGACATTTTTGAAGATAGAGGGTGGGGATATTTGAAAAGGTTTAGAGTTGATTTTTGAAATATTAAGAGAGTAGGATGTTTTGAAAATATGTTATGAAAATAATTTTTGAGTTGAAAGGTTGTTTGAAAAGGGGTCTTTGAATTGGAACCTTGAAGCTTACTAACCTAGGTTGGATTGACCTAAGATTAACTAATTCGGGTTAGGTTAATCTAGGGTTGGATAACTAGGATTAGGTTGGACTAGGGTTGGATTGACCTAGGATTAGCTAACTTGGGTTAGGTTGATCTAGAGTTTGGTTGACCTAAGGTTGGACAACTAGGGTCAAGTTAACCTAGGATTGAAAGATGGTTTTGAACTAGGGTTTGGACCTAATGGTTTTGGAAGGATGGTTTTATGCATTTTTGAAAGGGGTTTTGGAAAACAAATCATATTATGTAAAGGACTTTTGTAAACAAACTTTTTGAAGATTATTTCTATGAAAATTAACTCTAGTCAAGTATATGGTTTATATGGTTGATGTTTGAAAACTATTTCGAAAAAGGTTTCCTTAGGACCATTATAACTTTTTATCTTAAAAAGAGTAAGAACTTTGAAAATCATCATAATAATGACAACTTTTGAAAAATCATTTTTAATGAACTTTTGAAAGCCATATTTAAAAAGAATGTCTTGAAAACTATTTTTGGAGGAGAAAACCATTCTAACAAGTTAAGATTCCTATGGCCAATGATAAGGGAGACCACTCAAGAGAGGGTTCCATGGGGCCATTCCAACCACTAAACTTATGAGAATAGAAACCTTAGAAATCGAAGCATTTGAAAATCACTTTTATACAAGAATAGAAAGAGAAGGGAACTATTCTAACAAGCTAGGGTTCTTATGGTCAATAATAAAGGAAACCACTCAAGAGAGGATTCTATGGGGTCATTCCAACCACTAGACTTATAAGAATAGAAACCTTTGAAATCGATAAGTTTGAAAATCATTTTTATGCGAGTAGAAATGCAAGGATACAAGAATATGAGTTAGGGATTAATGGAAGGCTTTTCTAGGGTATGAATACTTACGGTTTCATCCTAAACTTCAAGGGCCAACTCTTGGAACGACTTTGAAAAGAACATTGAAATAAGGATCTTGAAAATGGCATGGGAATGGGAATAGTGTAAGTTTTGAAAAATATGGTTATAAACATGAAAATAAAGCTAAGTACACAAAACATGAACAAGATAGTCATATGCAAAGAGAGTCATAAATTCATATAAGGCTAGAGGCTACACCACATAATTAAGGTGCTAAAAGGTCATACCATTTTAAAGTAGGTTAGTGAGAGATCCCCCTACACGGTAGCTCTCACTAGCTTTCCTCTAGGCATAAGCTATGAGCTATCTTATCTCAAACATGTAAGAATAGGGAGTAGAAGATGGGGATTAAAATAGAGAATAGCCTAAGCAGGCTAGGAGGGAGAAGAGAGGAGTGGGAAAAGACAAAAATATAAAAGGAAATACCATCTTTTGCCTTCAAACACTCTCAAACTTCATTAGATGCTTGGACTTGATCTTGGATGGACTTAGAAGGGGCTGGAAAAAGGTCTTCTTTGGCATGGAGGGCCTTGTAGGTTAGGTGTGTGGGCTAGAGTTAAGTGGAATACAACCTAAGTGTTTGGAGGGAGAGATATATGGAGGGTTTCGGATTTTTAGAGCTGTTTGTGCAGAGTTTCATTACAATTTTTGATCTTGGAATATGCAAAGGGGGAGGCTTGTATTTATAGGCAATTCTGGAGAGACCTAGAGCATGTAGTACACGCGCATGGGCAAAATTTACCCTGGCACATATGCTACATGTGTCGGTACTGTTCTATTGGCAGAATGCCACGTGGCACTCATTGTATTGGCTAAATCTTAAGGGCTAAGCAAAGTTTGATCAATCTGATCAAAATCTGGGCGCATGTAGCATACGGTTCGTTATCGAGAGTGTTCGTTTAAACTTCACCTCGTTAATTGTGCTAACCGGGAAGGTTTCAGGGGAATCGGTTGCATTCACGGTGTTCTCCTAGGGCTTCTCGTGAACTTTTGAGTTTTCGAAAAACTTGAACGGTGTTCAGAATTTTGAGATATCGTCTCGGGAAGTATACATGAAATCGCATTTTTGCGAAGCATATATAATACGCTTTGTGGGGGTTCAAAAATAGCTATTTTTGTGTCGTATGATCGATCTTCAAGAAGCGATCTCTCCGATCAGACTATATTGAAGGAAAGTACTCCAGAAATACTTTTGGAAATTTTCTAATTTATGTGTTTTTCAAGTTGTTTGACGGTGCGTTATAATCAGGGAATTAGAGAAAAAGCCAATCTTAGCGAAGTGTCTGTGAGACACTCCATCGGTTGTTGAAAGTAGCAGTTTTCAAGCCATACGATGAGGAGTTTCGAGAAGCGATCTCTCCGATTGAGCCATATCGATGGAGAGACCTATGAACGAGCTTTCAGGAATTTTTTGGTTTACGCATTTTTCATGTCGTTTGACGGTGCATTATAACCAAGGAATCGAGAGAAAAAGCAATCTTGGCAAAATGTCTGTGAGACGCTTTAGGGGGCTTTCGTTGAGTCGGGAGTTTTTGGTGTCATATGGTCCACCTTAGGTTAAACAGGGGTGTATGACAAGACCCGCCGTTCATTATTCTAGGACCGGTGCAGTTTAGGGGCGCGTTTGGGTTGGCCAGGGGCAAAATGATCATTTTGACCGGATTCAGTTGAAAAGGCCAGGAACGGGTTGGAGTATTGTGCTAAGCGTGCCGAGTCGTTCAGGGACGGTCTTGGGATAATTTCTACTATTTGGTGGGATTTGTATTGTGTTGGGGCATTCCGGAGTAAAATGGTTATTTTGACTGAAGTTGATCGAAATGGGACCGAAATTGGATGAGATAGCGTGTTGAGTACGCCTAACTATTTATGATCACTTTGGAAAGGTAGACTTATCGTCTTGATGGATTTTGAACTTTCTCAAAACGTGCCTAGAGGCCCAAGGGGTAGGTTTGGTCATTTTTCACCGAGTCGGGCTAGCAAGCGCCGGTGTTGACCTAGGTGTTGGTTCCCTAGATCACCCGTCTAGGAAAGTTACCTGTGCGGTGTTGGTCCTTGAGACTGCCCGGTCTTAGAGAGCTACCTATAGGGTGGTGTTGGTTTCTGAGAACGCCTGGTCTCAGAAAGCTACCTATGAGGTGTCGTGCCCAGATTTTTCGCACTCGAGGAATACTCACACAAGCCGAAAAAATGCTGTACTCTCTCGTTAGAACTCACCCTCCTAGAAGAATGAGTGCGACTAGGTTTGAAATCAAAATTAGTTTGAATAAAGGGCTCTTAGAAAAAAGATTCGGAGTCGCCACCTAACTTGATTAAGGTGAGTTAAGTCACCTAAAAACTAAGCATAATCTGAAAACTACACTTAGGGTTTTTGGAAAACGATTTTGAAAATATCTCCTCAGGAGAGGGTTTTTAAGAAAAACAAGTTGTTTGGCAACCTTTTGAAAACATTTAGCCCTTTTTGAAAAATAACTCCTTTGGTCTTTGAAATCAGTGATCCTAGGTTCGGAGGTTGGTTACGTGTAGGGAAGACTCACTAAGCTATCACCCTACCCCGCCCTTTCGGTACCTACATGTCAATCTACCCTAGATTCACCTATGAGAGTTTCCAATTAATTAATGTTCAATCCTATCCACTTTAGAAGAGAATGTTTAAAAAAACATGATGCATGATATGCAAGTGCAAGAAAAGAGATTTGGAAATAGATTTGGAAAGAGATTGATTTGAAATTGATTTGATTTGAAAATAGATTTGAAGAGATGGAATTGAAATTGGAAAGTTTGAAAATTTGGAAATAGAAATTTGAAAATAGAAATTTTGAAGTTGGAATTTTGAAAATAGATTGGAATTTGAGATTTGAAAAATGGGGAGAGCGCACCCATGAGGGTGGAATTGAAAGTTTGAAAAGTGTTGTGACCGCACCTATGAAGGTTGCCTACGTATCCCTTTGGGGGAATCAAGTCAGTCGTAGTTCGAACCGGAGTCCGATTGAAAATAAAAGACTTGATTTGAAGAAGGAGATTGAATTAGAAATTGAATTGGAAGATTGAGAGATTGAACTTTGAATAGAGGATTGAAAATTGAAATTTGGAATTTTGGAATTGAAAAGATTGAATTTTGATTTGAAAAGATAGAACTTGGAAGAAAGATTTAAACTTGTTTTGGAAATATGAAGGTTTAGGAAACCTAGACTCAGGAAAGATAGGAGACTTAGGAAAGATTTGACTCGGAAGGATTTAAGAAAGATTCGACTTGACTTGAAAGAGTTTTAGAAAAGATTAGATTTAGGAAAGGTTTGAATTAGGAAAGTTTTCAATTAGGAAAGTTTCATTTTTGGAAAGTTTCGAAATTAGGAAAGCTTTGAATTAGGAAAGCTTCAACTTAGGAAAGTTTTGAATTTAGAATGTCTTGAAAAAGGAAAGTTTTCGATTTAGGAAATGTTTGAATTAAGAAAGTTTTGAGTTTAAAAAAGTCTTAGATTTGGAAAGATGTTGAAGTTTTGGAAAGTTTAGAATTTGGAGAGATTTAGGTTTAGAAATATTTAACTTGAGAAAGTTTCAAATTTAGAAAGTTTTGAATTTGGAAAGATTTGAAATTTAGAAAGTTTAAGATTTAGAAAGTTTTAGAGTTTTAGAAAATCTTGAAATTAGGAAAGGTTTGAGTTTAGGAAAAGTTTGAAAGCTTAGATTTGAAAAGTTGAGATTTGGAAAGAGGTAAAATTAGGAAAGAGTGGAGTTAGGAAGGATGTGGAAATTGAGTTTTAAAATTTAGGAAAGATTTTTATGTTCATGTTTTGGAAACTTAAGATTTAGGAAAGGAGAAGCTTAGGAAGGATTCGAATTAGGAAAGATTTGGATTTTGAAATTTAAGGAAAGATTTAAAGTTTAGGTTTAGGAAACTTATGGTTTAGGAAGTAATTGAATTAAGAAATATTTGGATTAGGAAGGGATTGGATTTGGTTTCTAAAACAAAAGATTTGATTTCGTTTTCAAAAACGGAGGACAGGATCTAGTTTCCTAAACGGGGAGACTGGATTTGGTTTCTAAAAGAAAGATTTAATTTGACAAGGATTTGGAAAGGGGATGTTCTAGAAACCCTAAGATTTGAAAGGCTATAGTTTTGACATAGAAAATAGGTTTTGGAAACATATATAGTTTTGATGTAGAAAACAAGAGGTTTTGGAAGCCTAGGTTTGGGACAAAATTTGAAAACCATGTTTTTGGAAAGAAAATTAGGATTTCCTAATTGTGGGTTCTAGGGCTTGACTTGAGCTCTAAGGAAAGAGGATTTTTGGAAAGTGCGTTTTTAGAAACGAAAGTTTTCTAGGAGGGAATCCTAGGGAAGAGTTTCTAGAGGGAAGAGTTTTTTGGAAAGTAGATTCGAAGAGAGAGTTTTTGGAAAGAGATTTTTAAAGAGGAGTTTTTGGAAAGTGTGTTTTTTGGAAATAAGTTTTTGGAAGAAAAATCCTAGAGGGGAGTTTCTAGAAGGGAGATTTTGGAAAGAGAGTTTTTTAAAAAGATTTTTGGGAAGGAGATTGTTAGAGAGAGTTTTTAGGAAAGTGAATTTAGGGAGTATTTTTAGAAAGTGAATTTTGAGGAGAAAGAGTTTTTGGAAAACGAGTTGAAAAAGGAGGTTTTGAAAAATAGATTTTTGGAAAGAGTTTTTAGAAAACAATTTTGGAAAGGAGAGTTTTAGGAAAGTATGTTGAAAAAGAGATTTTTAGGAGAAAGGATTTGGAAAGAGAATTTTTAGAAGGTATAAAAACGTCTCACTTCCCTAAAGCGATTCTAGCCATAAGAAGGCTAGAACCACTTTAAGAAAGTGGTTTTGGAAAACAATAAGATTTGAAAATATGGACCATATTGGTCACTTTGAATGGAACACTTTCCTAAAGTAATCCTAGCCATGGAAAAGCTAGAATCACCCTAGGATTGTGGTTTTGAAAACAAGTTTTTGAAAAAGAGATTTTGATGCAATTTTGAAAACAAGTTCGAAAAAGATTTGAAAAACAACTTTGAAAACGGTTTTTGGAAGATGTAAGATCATGATATGCACAATGTAAATTTGGGGTCGTGAACATACAGGGCTAAGGCTTCACCACATAATCAAGGGGGCCGGACCCACGTGGTCTCTGGTTAGACTAGAAGAAAACCCCCGACACGGTGACTTTCCAATAGCCCAATCCTACACATGGACCAGGAATCCCCTTGTTTCAAGCATGCAAAGAAAATATGGGAAAGAGTTGGGGGATTAAAATAGAGAAAACCCAAGTGGGTTAGGAGAGAGAAGAGAGAGGGGGGAAGTGTGGAAATTTAAATAGGGAGCCTACCGTATGTCTTGTTTATTTTGCGCGCCTTGCTTTCTTCGGTCTTCGGTCTTCGTCTTGATCTTCGTCTTCAATCTTCAAGAATTGTCTTCAAGTTTTAGATTGCAGCTCTTCAAGTCTTCGAAGGCAGGTTGAAGGCTAGTGTATGAGTGTATAGAGGTGTGTATGAGTGTATAGGAGGCTAAGGTTTAGTGTATGGTGGCTAGGGTTTGGAAAACCTAGGGAAGCTAGGGTTTTGGAGGTGCTCGACCTTTGTATATCGAAATATATGATTTTTAGGTTGAATTTGCGGACTCTTTTCACGTTGGAAGAGACTCTGTATTTATAGAGGTTAGACAACACTGGTGCCTGTTGTAGTGGCGCCAGGCCAAATTTTACACTGGCGCCACTCCAGGCCAATTTTTGGCTTGGCGCCACTACTAGTGGCGCTAGCCAATTAGGAAATGCTTAAGGTCGGTAAGTAACGTATCTTTGACTAGATTTGGGCGCCTGTACTAGTGGCTACCATGCAATTTTTAGCCTGACTTCACTAGGAGTGACTCCGGAAAGTCCGAGAAGGATTTGAAGGAGCCGGGAATGACCCGGAAGGCCGGAAAAGAGCAGGAACACTTAAAATAGTGTCCTGGAGGTATTTGACTTGAGAAATGAGGATAAGATGGGTCGGAGAGGTTGACCGGGCCTTTAGGGGCAAAACGGTCAATCGGACCGGGGAACTGCCGAGACAGACTCGGACTGTCCCGAAAGAAGACTTGGGATCTGGAAACATTATTTAGAATGTTCCTAAAGGTTGTCGGTTTGATTTCCAGAGCCGGTGTGGTCAGAAAAAGAGACCGGCCCACCACGGGCAGAATGGTCATTTTGTACCGGGTTTGCCGGAACTGACTCGGAACGATCCGAAAGGATAAAGAAAGGCTGAGAACACTATAAAAAGTATTCTTAGGAGGTTACCGGTTTGATACCCAGAGCTGGTGTGGTCGGAAAAGGAGACCGGCCCACCAGGGGCAAAACGGTCATTTTGTACCGGGTTGGCTGGAACTAACTCGGAATGGTCCAGAAAGATAAGGAAGGGTTGAGAGTACTATAAAAAGCAGTCTTAAAAGGTTACCGGTTTGATACCCAAAGCCGGTGTGGTTCCCGGGGCGTTCGGATGCCTAGGGGCAAAATAGTTATCTTGACCGAAAAGTCTTGAAAAAGGTCCAAGGGGCAGTTTGGTCATTTTTCATCGAAGTGAGCTAACAGACACCGGTGTTGACCTGGGTTTTGAGTGTTTCCGCCACTCTGACGGCGGTCGTCGTGACATAGGGGTTTGTTGGCAATTCCCTATATCGACCTATTTATGAGTATTTCCGCTGCTCTAATGGTTTTGTAAGTATTTTCGCTACTCGGACCGTCTCGAGGAATAAACTGTTTCGAGAGAGGGATTAGAAAGGGGTCTTACTGCCTTCGAAAAGATGTGCCTGAATTGGAACCGTCTCAAGAAATAAACTGCCTCGAGAGAGGGGTTGGAAAGGGGACTTATCGTCTCCGAAAAGACGTGCCTAGATTGGAACCGTCTCGAGGAATAAACTGTCTCGAGAGAGGGATTGGAAAGGGGACTTATCGTCTCCGAAAAGACGTGCCTAAATTGGAACCGTCTCGAGGAATAAACTGTCTCGAGAGAGGGGTTAGAAAGGGGACTTATCGTCTCCGAAAAGACATGCTTGGATTGGAACCGTCTCGAGGAATAAACTGTCTCGAGAGAGGGGTTGAAAAGGAGACTTACCGTCTTCGAAAAGACGTGCCTGGATTGGAACCGTCTCGAGGAATAAACTGTCTCGAAAGAGGGATTGGAAAGGGGTCTTATCGTCTCCGAGGAGACGTGCCTGGAGTGGAACCATCTCGAGGAATAAACTGTCTCGAGAGTGGGATTGGAATCAGAAAGGAAAGGACAATGCCCCTAAGGGCATTTTGGTCATTTTGCCTCTATTTGGGCCTGGTGGGCCTGCGAGGCGATGGACAAACGGGATTTGGACTTTGAAAGTTGGTTTTGGTTGGAATACACCCACAATAACTTGAAAACAAGTATGGACGGAGTGTAGACTACCGAGCGGTCAAAAATGGGGTGCTTATATGAGGGTGGTGTTGGTCTTCGAGAATGCATGGCCTTTGAGAACTACCAAATGACGGATATTCTACATTGGTAAGCTAATAGGTGCCAGAAGTGAACCGTCTGGAACTTGATGAGGTGTTGGTCCTCAAGACTGCCCAATCTCGGGAAGTTACCTGGATGGCGTTGGTTTCCGAGATCGCCCAGTCTCGGAAAGCTACCTAGAATGCCTATGTGCATGATGATCGTTATAGCTTCCATTGGGCCTTAAGGGTCTAGGAAGTGATCAGTTGACTAGATTGGAGTTTGAAAGACCCGTCTTGGGCTCGCATGTATCATGATGTTTAAAAACTGGATCTGATTGGGCCGAAGATTGCCGAGCGGGCAAAAATGGGGTGCTTACAATAACCTCATCAATAGTATGTTATAAATAATCATCAAGCAATTTAATATGAACAATACTATCTATATTTCCACAATCAACATCAACGTTCATAACAAAACAAACAATACATTCACTTCTATATAAATAAGATTATCTCAATTCCCACATGTCACTGCACACACACACACACCATAACAAAGATCACTCCTTGGATGTCGTTGAAGAATCTTGCCATTTGTTAACTCTTATCACCACAATCATGTTAGTTTAACAACCTCAATGTATAATTCCACCATAATACTTGAATATAATGCATACACCCCTAAACAAGTTATAAAACTGACATGATGTATTAGAAATGTCATATGATAACCTTGATTGAGCTCCCAATGTAATGCAATAGCTAAAAAGTATCAAAATCCACTAAGTTTTCTAATCTGCCAAAACTAACACAGGCCTCCTAACATGTACACAACTTCGTGAGCTTATACCAAAAACTTTCAAAACTTTGAGAATACTAACTAGACATCTCAGAGAGTATTCAGACCAAATTTTATATTTTTTGAACAAGCCTAAGTATTTATTTGGTATTTTATAAAACAAGACAGTGCTGTAGAAGTGAGAATTCAACTGCAGATAATCCATTTTTTGAGCGGTTCTTAACATATATAAACGATATCAAATTTATCTAAATGTTGCTACATATTATCATCCATATATCTAATAGATACAGTAAAAGTTTCACAATTTTTTGACTACTCTAACTTAGTCTAATATTCTATCAAGCTAGGGGTCACAGATTTGAACATTAGAATTCTACAAATACAGTCCGACTTAAAAAATTTACCATAATTCGAAATTACAATATTTTTTAGTAAAACCAAATCGCAAATTACCATCATAACTCCAAGTTAATGTATTCAAAAATTCAGTCACAAATAATATTTTTAGCTAAACTAATTCGTCACAAACATGAAGACTTTTGGCTTTCACCATAGAAACCTCCAACACCCCTCTCTTCCATCATCTTCCTCCACCTCCTCTAATGACATCAAACATACTAGTATGTACTAAACCATAGAAATGAAATAGATCAAGCAAGAATATGATGAATCTTTCCTCAATTGATGAATACAAGTTGGACACAAGTTTTTTCCCTTGAATTTCCTTCGAATTCTCTTCTCTCCTCTTCTTCTTTCTCTCCTTTCTCCTCGCTTCTTCCTCTTCTTCTTTCTCTCCTTTCTTCTTCTTATTCTCTCTCTCTCTATCTCTCCTCCATTCGAATGATGAGGAGTCAACAAGTTCCTCACCTAACTTTCCTCTCCCAACTCTTAGTCAATCTAACTAACTTCCCCTCACCTAACTTTCCTCTCCCAACTTCTAGTTAATCTAGCTAACTTCCTCACCAAAGAGTCTACCAACTAACTCACCAATGGCTCACCAATGATGAAATGACATATGTTATACACACATGCACCCACATAATTTTACATACAAATTAATCATGTTATAAATGTAATTAAATAACTAATGAGTTATTTGAGTTAGATTAGAGACTGCAACTATTATTTTTAAGATTCTAACATTTCAAGCAGCTGTTGGTCCCTCATTGGGGGTGTTAATGCAATCGATGTAGAATTAACGAGTGGTCTACATGCCACTCGAAAATCTCTAGGCTGGGGAAATCCATGGCGTGACACTTTTAATTTAGAAAAACTGACAAAAAGTTGGACCAAACGGATCTAATGTAGAATTGGTTTGGATCCATTTTTAAGTAACTTTTATGGGTAAAAATTTTTGTTTTTGTATGAGCCGGTTCGATCAATCTTATTTTCCTAATGCAAAGCGAGATTAGCATGCTTCCTTATCTTTGTGGTGAAAAATACCCTTGTTCATAACATAATTGTCATAAAGTCATAAAGCCTTTGATGTCTTTTTAATTTCATTATTTCTTTTTGTTTATTCATTTTCTCTTGTCAACTCATAATAATTAAGTGCATGATCCAAAATTTAAAATCGTAATTTATTTGGTGCTGATAAAATATTCAGAAAAATAAAAAGAATACATGATATCTCTTGTAAGTTGACCGCAATAGGGTTTTCACGTGTATCATCTTCATATTCCTTTTCTATATTCTAAGAATTAAAAATTCAGAACATTGATATTCCAATAACAAACCAATGACTAAGGTTTATTATAATAATTTGTATGTAATAAAACATAAAATGTCATACTTGATTTATGGAATCAAGGCTTTACTTATTAGTTGGAGTAAATTATTTGACATTTGCATTTGGATGGTTTTTCATTTGGATTGTTGAATTGAGAGCTTCAAACTCTTATGCATCATCATTCATTATTTGTAAGAGACCCTATAAAAGAATAAATATTAGTATGAAAGTAGATTTAATTGTTATTATAGTTATTTATCTCAAAATCTAATCTCAACCCTCCATTCCTAAGCACATTCAAGTCCCACCGTAAACATCCCGTTGCATGAATAAATGTACATATCTTTTAACCCTAAAATCATAATGGAAAACACACACAAAAATTAGACAAACTTGAATTTGCACAAAAACCACAAATATATCTCGGAATATATATTTAATAAGGAAACAATAGAACCAAACAAAATTTTCAGATTAGAGGGTTTTTAGAACATTAAAGTTTACTTAAATTAGAGATGACATTTGTTGTGAAAGGTGGTAATAGATTAACTTTTCTCTTAAAAAAAAAAAATGTACGAAGTACATCTATACTATTATAAAGCAAACCCTTGAGGTTTGGTGAAGTCTCTATTATGGTAAAACCTCCACTTTGGTGAAACTTTTTATTTGTTGACAAAAATGACTCACAACAAGAAGTTTAAATTTTACACATGCAAGGGTAATAATATAATACCTCAATTAAACTACTTCTTTAATTTCTGTAACCATCCATTACTACAATAGTGGTAGAGAGAATGATTGGGTGTAGTATCGCACACGTACATAGTGCGTGTCATCCTTTTAGTAATTAAAACAAAAATAGAGATTTTTCTATTGTAGGAATCAAACACACACACACATCAGGAAATATTGAACCTTAGTAATAATGGAGATTAAGTTGGTTACTACAAGGACTTACTACATAAATAGTAATCACATATATAAATATATGTTGAGAGTGTTATGGAAACAGTGAAATCACTGTTCATGAATGAATTTTGCAGCCATAACGTAAGTACTGACGTTTTTCTTCCATTACTGTATGTTTTCTTTGTCTATACATAAAACTGAAAAAAGCGCACAAAAAGAAGAAGAAGAAGAAGAAGAAGAGAAAAAAAGAAGAGAATGAGAGCAGAAAAGAAATGAGAGACAGAGTAGAGGCTCTGGACAAATATTGCGAGACAGTTGTATTTATATTTTTTCTTATAATATAATAAAGTCTCAGGTAATCAAGAAGATTAACCTTTAATAGTTCCAAAAAAACTAATCTAAGAAATATTTGACAGTTCCTAAAGAACTAATTTTACTATATCTTGTCTTAAATTATATTTATCTGCTTTATATTTTCTCTAGTTTTATAACACGTTATCAGTACGAGACTCTAAGTGCTTGCAAAATTTGTTTCTTTTGTATTATTACTTACGTCAAATGATCTGTGGAGATAGCACCTAAAATTTCATTTGGGTTTACTCCAAATCCGAGGTATGTTTACTGTTAGTTAATTTCATTGTGTATTATATTTTTAACCTTAGTATCAGAGTCACAAATGATGTTTTCCTACTTGCATATACTATTTTCTTCACGAAATTTTGGTTGATTTTTAATGCTAGTTTGGCCAAACGATTTTCGATTGGCCTGTTTTTTTAGTATGTTATAACCTATAACAACATGAATCAATCAGTAAAGTTTCATAAGAAAACTCATTCCTGTTTGACATAGATCTGGAAAAAAAATTTAAAAATTTGAAATTTTGTTGGTTTATTTCTCATATATCTTGAATTTTTGGCCTATGATATTTATAGATCTGAAATCCTTATTTTAATAGCTTTCCATAGACATGTGGCTTGACTATATTTTGATATTTGGATTGAAAGTTATAGACAATTTAAATTTAAACATTGCTGAGTTTATTCAGATTAAATGAGATCAGAACAATAATATATATTGGATTAATAGTACTTTTACTATTACCGATAAATATTGAGATGAATAGTGCATAAAAAATAGTTTTACTATTGAAAAATAGTAATTACATAGTAATTATATAATAAAATATTAAATAAATAGTCATTCATAATTGATCACTATTATTTATAAATAGTGATTGCACAGTAATTATATAATATACAATATTGAATGAATAGTGTGTTGCGCAGTACTTTTTAATTTCTGCATGTTTGAATGGTTCTATTTTATCATAATACTCACTTAACATTAATATGTTCAGTAGAGGTTTTACATGATCATTAACTTATGATTGTCATATCATATTATTGCAATTACATTTTATTATATGTATTGTTTTAGAAATGTAATTAAATAGAAGAAATCAAGAATTCCTATAGAATGCTTATTATGACCTGTACACGGTTTATTTAATTATTACTACTTTATAAGGTCGGCTTTGTTGGCCCAAAAAGCAACTCAAGAGGGGGGTGAATTGGGTTTTTAAAAAATTAATACAATTAAGATTAGTTAAAAACTAATCTAATCAATAGAACAGTGATTTAATATATGTGCAATGCAATGTAATCAACAAAGAAATGAAAATAGAGCAAGAGAAAGTACACTAAGAATTACCAAAGTTCCACCACAACTTGTGGTTTACGTCCTCACTCTAAGATCCTCTTAAAGTCTCCTTCCACTATGCAATCTTTAATTACAAATTAGGTGTTGATTTCCCAAGTGCTTAGCTTACTTTTACATAAGAACTTCTTTCCAAGTTCTTCTAGTTACCAAGTGGTTTTGTCCAAGATTCACTTCAATTTACAAGAGTTTTTCTTCTACAAGAGAACTCTCAAACTCTCACTTACAAGTATGTGAAGTTATACAAATGAAATACAAACTCTCTATTAAGAGTGGATAGGAAATTAAAAGCTCACTTAATGCCAAAATGAAAACAAAAGGAATGTTCAAATTTTTCTCAGCTTGATTAGTCAATAGATGTTATTTTTCTTGTCTTTCTTGTTTATAAATGCAGTTGGAAGCTTGTATATAAACCCCCTGTATTGATTTCGTCCATTGGTGGTTGTTGGGGATTCATTTAATACAAGTTCAGTCAGTTATAACATTAGAAAAACTAGCCGTTATTTCCCAGATGTCGACACTTGATTTCATGTGTCAACACATCCGGCCTGCATTTTCCAAATGTTGTTCACTATCTCCATGTGTCGACACTTGATCATGCTGTCTTCAAATTTGTGGCTTCTATCCTCATGTGTCGACTCTTCATTTTCATGTGTTGACACTTGATCATGCTGTCTTCAAATTTTTGGCTTCTATCCTCATGTGTCGACTCTTTATTTTCATGTGTCGATACATTACCGAGAAATCTTCATTCATTCTTCCTTTGATCAAGTTTAGCTTCAATAATATTATAAGATCTTCAAGGAGTCTTCTCTTTGGGGTATTATAATAGATTAAGATCTTCAATCCATTAAAGTTGTCTTCCATTCAATTTGGATTGAATTTCCTTCTTGATAGACAAATCTTCTTTGATGCTAAACTGCCAGAACTCCTTTCCATTAATGCCGAGCTTTTCTTTCTTATTGCCAAGCTCGTTCCATCTGTTGCTAATGACTTTTTCTTTCATGTACCATTTCATATTTATGATGCCTCATTGCCGAGCTCTTTTTTTGTGCTACTAATCCTTCATTTTTCTTTAGGATCACTTCAATGAGTCTTTTATAAGCTTGATGAAATCTACTCTTGAACATCTTCAATTTCTTTAAACATATATCATCTTCACATCCCAAATGAAGTATTTACTTGGATTCTTTGTAGAGATTTTGCAATTAAGATGAATTCTCTTTTCGAACACTTTCAATCTCTTCAAAATTAAGTCATCTTCAATTAATCTTTGCACGCTTGATGAAGTCTTCTTTTGAATACTTTCAATCTCTTCGAATGCAAGTCATTCTCATTGAGCCTATGCACACTTGATGAAATCTTTTTTTGAACACCTTCAATCTCTTTGAATGCAAATCATTTGATTAAAGTTGGAATAAGTGTCATTGCTCTGTTTGGTGCATTGCATGACTCTTAGATTGCATTGCTTGATTTGGCTTATTGTGCATCCATTTTGACATGTATTAGACTTTAAGTTAAAACTTTTAAGTTTAAATTATAATCATTATTAATATGCACACTAAGTAAATACATTAGTAGAATAACACAAGGTTTAGTTATCATCAAAATTAACATGGAGATCAATCTTGAGTCAACAATCTCCCCCTTTTTGATGGTGACAAAACCTTTTGCAAATGAAATTAATATACGATTAAATGACATGGACAATATTATTCTGCATACCAGTAGAGAAATCCCCCCCTTTTTTCATAATTAGGCAACCGATGCTTAAAAGACAAAAGTCTTTTCAAAAACAACTCTCAAGGAGTGTTTATCAGTTAATTTCAAAACAAATTAAGAGAAATACAATTCTATAGAATGAAGTTCATTCATCAATTATTACTATTTTAATCATTCCATGTTATTTTCATTGCCATATGCAACCTATTCATCATTTCCATTCAACAATCGTTTTCTATTTTACTTCATTTTACTTTAATTCTTCTCTCCCTTTTTGTCAATTCATCAAAAAGAAAAAAAAAAAAAAACAAAGACAGGTACAATAGCAAAAAATCTTATAACAAGATAAATTGTATAATTAGGAAAGCAAGCAAGCAAGCAATCAAGGTATCAAATTTACAAAAGAACAAGATCATATTTCATTCATTCAAAAAGTATTACAAAATATTTGACAAATGTTATCTCCAAAAGGTATAACAGAACCATACAGATATGACAGGGCCATAGTATAAAGACTTTGATGCAAGAGAAGTGTGAGGAGGTTAAGGAGATGGGGAGGGAGAGGGGGATAGTTCAACTGGATCAGAGGTAGTATTGGAAGGGCCAAAAGGGTATCGAGGCATCAGATAATATCGGATCTTGCCCAAAGATCTGGAGACCAGAATAGATGATGTGGCTCTTTTGGCTGTACCAGCTCTCTTCCTTCGATCATTGAATGAGCTATTCTCAGACTCATCCGTTGTGTCCTCATGGTTAGATCCTTCCTCTGGTTCCTTTTCTTCTTGAGTTTTTGCTGGAGTCTCATATTCAGTTTCAAATTCTTTGTCTGCCTGATTTTCCTCTTCACCAACTCCTTCTTCTTATGCTTCCTCTTCCTCAACAATAATCCTTTAAGCCTTTTTCAACTGATTCACATCTTGCTGAAGGCTTTTTAACTGTGCCAGCCTATTGTCAAGTTTCTGGTTCATGCTATGAAGCATATCCATTATATTTCCTAGGAGTTCATTAACTTGAGGGGCTTCAAGAGATTAGGCTGGGGGTTTTCGAGGTCTAGAAGTAAATGCTCTTCCATGGGGAGTACTACTAGGGGCAACTTTCTTAGGTTTTGGAACCTATTGACCATTTACTTTCTTATAGCCCATCATGCCCAGTGTGTACTTACTGTATTCATCACTGAAGGGGTCAGTTTTTTTGTAGTTCTCACCCAACAAGTTCACTTGAAAGTGCTTAAAAATTTTGGTGAGTAACATGTCATAGGGTAGATTTTTGGTGGAAGTAGTAGAGGCATGGACCATGTTTGTAAGGATGTAATAAGGAACATCAGTCTTGGTGTTGGTTAGAAAAGCCCATAGAAAGAATAAATTTTTCTCACTTATATGTTCAAAACTTCCAATTTTGAGCAAAAAGATTTTAGAAACAAAATGGTGTACCAGCCTGAGTTCAATGGGCAGGTCATTGGCTACAAGTTGGGTTCATTCAGGCATGTCTTGACCATAGAGAACATATAGTTATTCCCTTCTAGTTATATTCTCAAAGTAGAACTCTCCACCATACTCAGTTCCTATTATCTCAGTAAGAGTGAACTCATTTAGAGTGATCTTTACTTCCTTCACATAACTAGTCAATTCTGTCTTTCCAACCTTTTTCAAGAGATTGGAGTAGAAATGCATAACAATTTTAGGGTACACATTCTCTAGAATTAGAGTGTAGGGTTTCCATCCCAAACTAATAAGTGTGTGAGGGAAGTCAGTTTTCATTCTCAAAATATTCGTAGTTAATCCATCATCCATTCAGAATTTTACAGAGAGAGAAAGTATTTAAAAACCTTTCCTGAGCCATTGCGTCTTTGAAATGTACCACATCCCAATTAGGTTGGTCTAATGAAGTCCTTTCAATTGATTCTCAAATCGATGGTCCAACCCTTTTGCGTTTCTGACTTTGTGTAGAGGAATCATTAGGGTTTTCTTGCCTATGATCGACCTTGGGAGCCATGTCGATAATCTAAAGTTTTGAGAGACAGAGAAGAGGGTTGTGGATAGATGGTTATGAGAGGTTAGGAAGAGATCAATTATAGTATATAATAAGATTGGAGGGATTGGTGATGGTTCGAAGGTCATGGTTGGGTTTGGTGCGAACAGGGGAGCGGGAGAGAAAAAGAGTGAGAGTGAAAGAAGAAAAGTTCGAATGTTTGTAAAGTGGGCTTTGTTAAAGTATATAAGCCCGACTCATGTGTCGACACATGCATGTCAACAAATATTTTTGAGTCCACTGTCATGATGTGTTGACACATGAAAATGGTGTGTCAACACATGCAACCGGACTGGGGCATGTGAAGTATAAGAATTTCAGGGAATGGCTTTTTCAAATTTGGAAAGAAAATATGTTTTAATATGATCATGCAATGAATTATGAATTCAAGATATTCAATTCACATAAACAATAATCATATTTAAACATAAATAACATTAATTTCACTCAAATTTAACAAATATTAAGACATAGGGTCACTAATTCCCAATTCTCTTCTTACCATGCAAAATCGATCTTCACTTAATGGTTTAGTAAATATATCAGTTAATTGCATAGTTGTGCTTACAAAGTCAAGTTCAATATCTCTTTTTTGTACATGATCTCGTTTAAAGTGATATCTAATTTCAATGTGTTTTGTGCGAGAGTGTTGAATAGAATTTTTAATCAAGTTTATAGCACTATTATTATCACACTTAATAGGAACATGATCAAATATAATACCATAATATTCTAACTGTTGTTTAATCCATAACACTTGAGTACAACAACTACCAGCTGCTACATATTCAGCCTCAGCTGTGGAGAGAGCAATTGAATTTTGTTTCTTGCTATACCAAGACACAATCATGTTGCCTAGGAGTTGGCAAGAGCCACTTGTGCTCTTCCTATCAACTCTACTCCCCGCATAATTAGTGTCAGTGTAAGCAATTAAATTAAAACATGTGTCGTTTGGATACCACAATCCAAGGTTAGGTGTGCGCTTAAAATAACAAAAAATTCTTTTCACAGCAATCACTTGAGATTCCTTAGGATTTGATTGAAAATGAGCATATAAGCAAACACTAAAAATTATATCTGGTCTACTGGAAATTAGATATAATAAGAAGCCTATTATGCTTTTATAAAATTTAGTATCTACTAATTTACCTTTCTCATCGCTATCCAATTTTGTTGTAGTACTCATTAGAGTAGTTACTGTTGAGTCAATGCCTTGATTTTGATGATAACAAAACATGGTTAAATGGTCTAATAATTCTACTTAGTGTGCAGATATATTATTAATTAGATCTTGACTTGAAGCTTATCATAATAGAGGATTTATGATGAAAAGCATGATGAAGTGATGTATTCTACAAAGGTGATATTATAAGAAGAAAAAGAAATCTCAAGTTGATGAAAATCCTAGATTGAAGATTGATAAGCATGAAAGAATAGCATATTCAACAATGGTGATTTTATAAGAGAATGAAGATGATGGATATCAAAGAAGAAGAATGAAAATGATCAAAGTCTTGATTTAAAAGATTGAAGACTTTGAGGACTTGAAGATATCTTGCAAGAATGGAAAAAGAAGAGACCAACTCAAAAACATAAAAGCTTTCTTGAAAGATTTGAAGATGTCTTGAAGACATGGAAGGAATCACAAGACTTGGAAAGCTTTCTTGGAAGAGTTGTTGAAGTCCATGGAGAAGTCATATTGATTGAAGAAATGAAGATTCTAAGTCATGGAAGCTCTCTTGAAGATATTGAAGAAGACTTGAATCAATGGATGAAGCTATGATAATGGAAGAGCTCTACAAGTGATGAAAAATAAAGAAAACTCACCTTGAATGGATTGAAGATGTTCTTGGAGTCATCTAATCTTGAAGAAGTGTTTGCAAGCTTTAAAAAGCCTATTTAGATGATCCTTGAAGAGATTGGAAGCTTTGAAAAAGAATGAAGAAAAGTTGCAAAAATATGGGTTTTTGGGAAAAAAGGGTCGACCCCTCAAGCTAGAAGAGTACACTCATTCGAACAGAGCCTTGGAATTCTGCTGGAAGCTTAAAAGAGTCGACTCCTGGCCAAAAAGAGTCGACTCATTGCAACAGAGAACAAACAATTCTGCAGACTGCTGAAAAGAGTCGACTCCTGGGACAAAAGAGTCGACTCATTTGGACAGAAACTTGAAAAATCTGCTGAAATGCAAAAAGAGTCGACTCATTGTGAAAAGAGTCGACCCCTAGACCGTAACGGCTAGTTTTCTGACAGACGGTATGGGCAAAACTTCAACCAAATCTTCTCCCATACTTCTCCAACGGCTAAAATCGATCCATACCTATATATATGAGATACATACAGCTTCAAAGAAGAAGAGGAGAGCAATCATACCATTCATATCAAGTGCTTGAAGCTGAAAATCACCTGTACCTCACTGCCATATATTTTTGCTGAGTGTTTAAAGTTATCCATTGAGTTGTATTCATTCATATACTCACTAGGAGAGTCACTCTTTGTATAATCTTCATTCATTCTCATTTGGGTGGGTTTGTAACCGTGTAAGTTTGAGTGTTCTTGGAAAAACACTTGTAAGTTTAATAGAAGCTTGGACAAAATCTCTTGGGTTTTGAAAGCTTGGGAAGAAGCTTTTGTAAAGAGTGAGCTGGGCACTCGTGGCACAACCAGCAGCTGTGTAAGGAGTATTACATAGTGGAATTCCTTCGAAAGGATCGAAGAAGAGAGGACGTAGGCAAGGTTGGCCGAACCTCTATAAATCTGGTGCACTTCTTTTCTGCCTCTGTTTTGTTTAATTGCTCACTATACATGTTTGCATAAATATATATATTGATATATACTCCACTTACTTGATATATATATTTCAATTAATTGTTGTTAAAATACATAAACAAGTTTTAGTTGAAATTCTTGTTAAAAATTCTATAAAACCCAATTCACCCCCCCCCTCTTGGGTTGCCTACTTGGGTCAACAATTGGTATCAGAGCTAGTACTCTAGTTTAAAGGCTTAACATCCTTAGAGTTGATCCATGGCAACCATATTTGGAAGCTCTCTAGGTGAGGGTCAATCCACTAACAGACCTCCAATGTTTAATGGTACAAACTACAACTATTGGAAGAATAGAATGAGGATTTATATTCAATCTGTTGATTATGAGTTATGGATGATTATCGTTAATGGTCCTAAAACTCCCAACAAAGTTATTGAAAGAGAAGTTATCCCTAAACCTGAAAATGAATGGGATGAGAATGACATGAAGCTTATGCAATCAATCTAATGCTAAGGCTATGAATATCTTATATTGTGCATTAGATCCAAATGAGTTCAATAGAATTTCTACCTGTGAATCTGCCAAAGAAATTTGGGACAGACTTGAAGTAACTCATGAAGGAACAAATCAAGTCAAGGAGTCAAAAATTAACATTCTTGTGCATAACTATGAATTATTTAGAATGAAATCTGATGAGTCTATAACTGAGATGTTCACTAGATTCACTGACATTGTAAATGGCTTAAAGTCTCTTGGAAAAGTGTATCCTAACAGTGAACAGGTGAGGAAAATCTTAAGATCATTGCCAAAGACATGGGAAGCAAAGGTGACAGCCATTCAAGAAGCTAAAGACCTCAACATTCTACCTCTTGAAGAACTTCTTGGCTCTCTTATGACTTATGAGCTAACCCGAAAACAGAATGCTCAAGAAGAAGAGGACAAGAAAAAGAA
This sequence comes from Euryodendron excelsum, assembly GCA_033060915.1. Taxonomy (NCBI): domain Eukaryota; kingdom Viridiplantae; phylum Streptophyta; class Magnoliopsida; order Ericales; family Pentaphylacaceae; genus Euryodendron; species Euryodendron excelsum. The sequence goes on along the minus strand of CM065391.1, from coordinate 8,413,308 downwards.
GTCTGTTGCATTCAAGACCACCACATCAGAAAATGAATCTGGAAGTGAAGAAGAAGATGAGGAAGATCTTGCTCTCATCACAAGAAAATTCAAGAGATTCATGAGAAGAAGGTGGAAGGGAGGAAAGAAGATTGAAGCAAAGGGTGAATCCAACAACAAGGATTCTACCATCATATGCTACAAATGCAAAAAGCCAGGACACATGAGAAATGAGTGTCCTCAGCTGAAAAAGAAAGGAAAGAAAGAAAGAGGGAAGAAGGCTCTAGCTGCAACATGGAGTGACAGTGAGGATTCAAGTTTAGATGAATCTGAAACTCATGAAGTAGCCAACCTATGTCTTATGGCACATGAAGAAGAAACAGAGGTAACTAATTCTGATTTTTCTTTTAATGAATTGCAAGATGCTTTTGATGATTTGATAGTTGAATTTAAAAAGCTAAGCATCAAAAACAATCTTCTCAAGACTATGGTATTCACTCTCACAGAAGAAAGTGAAGAGTTACAAAATGAAAATGACATTTTGAAAAATGAAAACTCTGTTTTAAAAGAAAAAGTCACTGATTTAGAAAAATCTATTTCTAAATGTGTCAATGGAAGAGATAAACTTGATGTTATGCTTGGAAAGCGAAATTGCTCTCTTGACAAGGCTGGAATAGGTTACAATGTTTTTAAACATAAAAAGTTTTCAAAAGCATCAATCACATGCTTCTATTGTCATAAGAGAGGTCACTTTGCAAATCAATGTTTCCTTATACAACAATCTCATGCTGTCAAGAAAGCTTGGGTTCCAAAAGGAACATTGAAGACTAACTCCACTGGACCCAAGATGATTTGGGTACCAAAGGTCAAAGGTTGAGTTGCTTGTTTTGTAGGTGTGTCTTCAAGCCAACTCCAAAAAGGATCAATGGTACTTGGACAGTGGCTGTTCAAGACACATGACTGGAGATGAAACTCAATTCACTTCTCTCACACCAAAAGATGGAGGATTGGTCACTTTTGGAGATAATAGCAAAGGCAAGATCATCGGTATAGGTAGTATTGGTAAAAATTCTTCAACTTCTATTAAGAATGTTCTACTTGTTAAAGGACTTAAACACAACCTGTTAAGCATTAGTCAATTGTGTGACAAAGGTTACAAAGTAGTGTTTGAATCATCTAAATGTAATGTAGTAAACATAAATGATAACAAGATCATATTGACTGGTCATAGACAAGGCAATATTTACACTTTCAACTTAAATGAATTATCTTCTTGTAAGATCAAATGCCTTGCTGCTGTGAGCAAAGAGGATAGTTGGTTGTGGCATAGAAGGCTTGGCCATATTAGTATGAGCATTATTTCAAAAATTTCTAAAACTGAGTTAGTAAATGGTCTTCCCAAACTCAATTTTGAAAAAGACAAAACTTGTGATGCATGTCAAATGGGAAAACAAACCAGAGTATCTTTTAAATCTACCAACATGCTCTCTACTTCTAGACCACTTCAACTATTGCATATGGATTTGTTTGGACCAACTAGAACTCTAAGCTTAGCTGGTAAACAATATGCTCTTGTCATTGTTGATGATTACTCAAGGTTTAGATGGACATTCTTTCTAGCTCACAAAGATGAAACAATTGCTTTCTTTACCAAATTTTGTAAAAGGGTTCAAAACGAAAAAGGATTTACAATCACAGCAATTAGGACTGACCATGGTGGTGAGTTTGATTGCAAACCTTTTGAAACATATTGTGATGAAAATGGTTTTAAACATAACTTTTCAGCACCTAGAACTCCTCAACAAAATGGAGTTGTTGAGAGGAAAAACAGGACTTTGGAAGAAATGGGGAGAACAATGCTTTGTGAAAACAATTTGCCAAAATATTTCTGGGCTGAAACTGTTAACACAGCTTGCTATGTGTTAAACAGAGTTTTGGTAAGAAAATTTTTAAATAAAACCCCATACGAGCTTTGGAAAAACAAGAAACCAAATGTTTCATATTTTAGAGCTTTTGGATGTAAATGCTTTGTGTTAAATAATAACAAGGACAACCTTGGTAAATTTGATGCAAAATCTGATGAAGCTATCTTTCTAGGATATTCCTCACATAGCAAGGCTTATAGAGTTTACAATAAGAAAACCTTAGTTGTTGAAGAATCAATTCATGTTACTTTTGATGAACTAAACTCTTTGTCTAGAAAGGCTGTGAATGATGATATAGATGATGTGGAGAAGAACTTAGATAAGATGAACATTGATCAAACTCAAAATGAAGCTTCACCACATGACAAAGGAAATCAAGATGACTCCTCAAGCCAACAAAATGAGAATGAAGGATTGCCAAAGGAGTGGAAATTTGTCCACAACCATCTAACAGAGCAAATACTAGGTGATCCATCACAAGGGGTAAGAACAAGACCATCTCTTAGAAATGTGTGTAATCATCTTGCTTTTCTTTCACAAATAGAACCAAAATGTTTTCAAGATGCTGAAAATGATGAGTCATGGATTATGGCCATGCAAGAAGAATTAAACCAATTTGAAAGGAATAAGGTTTGGAATCTTGTTCCTAGACCTAAAGATCATCCTGTAATTGGAACCAAATTGGTGTTTAGAAACAAGATGGATGAATCTGGAACCATTATTAGAAACAAGGCTAGACTTGTAGCTCAAGGCTATAGTCAAGAAGAAGGTATTGATTTTGATGAGACGTATGCACCTGTAGCTAGGTTAGAAGCTATTAGAATGTTGCTTGCATTCTCATGTTTCAAGAATTTCAAACTCTATCAAATGGATGTGAAGAGTGCATTCTTGAATGGTTTTATTTCTGAAGAGGTGTATGTTGAACAACCTCCTGGTTTTGAAAATCCTATATTTCCAGAACATGTTTTCAAACTTACTAAAGCATTATATGGTTTAAAGCAAGCCCCAAGGGCCTGGTATGAAAGGCTAAGCAAATTTTTAACCGAAAATGATTTTACGAGAGGAAAGGTTGATACAACTCTTTTTATAAAGGTTCAAAATCATGACATGTTGCTTGTGCAAATTTATGTTGATGACATTATATTTGGCTCTACTAATGAAAAGCTTTGCAAAGAATTTGCTAAGTGTATGCAGGGTGAGTTTGAGATGAGCATGATGGGTGAGCTCAATTACTTCCTTGGACTTCAAATCAAACAATCAAGGGAAGGAATTTTCATTAACCAAGCTAAGTACATCAAAGATCTACTCAAGAAGTTTGAGCTGGAAAATGCGAAACCATTGGGCACTCCTATGAATACTTCAACAAAACTTGACAGTGATGAGAAAGGTATTTCGGTAGATACCAAGCTATATAGAAGTATGATAGGCTCATTGCTCTACTTGACTGCTAGTAGGCCTGATATTATGTTTAGTGTATGTTTGTGTGCTCGATTTCAATCTAATCCAAAGGAATCACATATTGTTGCTGTTAAACGAATATTTAGATACCTTAAGCACACACCTAATCTTGGATTGTGGTATCCTAAAAACACATCTTTGAACTTAATTGGTTATTCAGATGCTGATTATGCTGGTAGCAAAGTTGATAGAAAAAGCACTAGTGGATCTTGTCAATTTCTTGAAAATATGCTTGTTTCATGGTCTAGTAAGAAACAAAACTCTGTTGCACTTTCTACAGCCAAGGCTGAGTATATTGCAGCCGGAAGTTGTTGTGCACAAGTGCTTTGGATAAAACATCAATTAGAGGACTTTGGTTTAACATTTGAACATATTCCGGTTAGATGTGATAACACAAGTGCCATCAATCTGACTAAAAACCCTATCCAATACTCTCGCACAAAGCACATTGAGATTAGACATCATTTTATACGTGATCATGTGCAAAAAGGTGACATCTTGCCTGATTTTGTGAGTACTGAACATCAACTTGCAGATATATTCACAAAACCCTTGAATGAAGATAGGTTTTGTATGATTAGGAGAGAATTGGGAATGAGCAACCCTTTATCTTGAATGCTTAGATGTCTATATATGTTTGATAAATGCATAAGTATCCTTGAAATTGATTACAAACTTGTTTGATGCATTTCATGACTTTTAAAAACACATCTTTGCATTTCTGGAGAAAAAGAGTCGACTCATGCTCCAAAAGAGTCGACTCCTGGACTCTGGAATCAGCCCCAGATGTCCTCTGTTGAAAAGAGTCGACTCATCTTGTCAAAAGAGTCGACTCATTTGAACAGAGAGCTTAGGAAGCTTTCTTCGCTCAAAAGAGTCGACCCTTTTTAACCATGAGTCGACTCATTTAAGTTAAAACTACTTTAAAACTGTAACACCCCTGTTTTATTCAAATCATTCCACCGTTTCAAATTTCTCTCTTCTTTCACGATCAACCGCCATCTCCACTTCCAACCACCGAAAAACTCTCCCTCAATCCTTACCCAACCTATATTTGATCATCCTAGAGTCTTTCTAACTTCCTTCAACCTTCATTTACAACCTTCCATGGCTCCTAAATCTGCTCCATCGAAGAAAGGCAAGAAAGCCCTAAAAGAGCCGACTCCCATATCCAAGAGAGGAACGAAGAGGAAGACTAAAGGGGACTCTTCTAAGCTTTCAAAGAGGAGAAAAGGGAAGCAAACTGAGGAGGAGGAAGATGTATTTCTCGACAACACCATTTACTTTGAGAAGAAATCAAATCAAGATAAGTATGAGAAAATTTTCTCTTCTAGAGTCATTTTAAATGGAAGATGGATAGATTATGCTTTCTTTGCTAAAGAGAAGTTTGCATTTGAACCAAAATTTGAAGCCCTTGGTTGGAAATCCATTACTTTGTTAAAGGATGTTGTATATCCTGAAATTGTGGGACAATTCTATGCCCATGTAGAAAAGGAAACTGGAGAAGTAAATGTGATTAGTTATGTGAAGGGTGAAACCATTACCCTCACTAAAGGAGTGATTTGTCAAATTTTAAAAATTGGTAGTGGTGGGCAAATGGACAAGAAATATGTTAGTAGAAAGACTGCTTTATCTGCTTTACTAGGAAAGGAAATTACTGATGATTCATTTCAACCCATGGCCAATGAGTTGCCTTTGGAACTGAGATTGGTGCATCACTTTATTTGTCACATTCTCATTCCTAAAGGTGGGAAGTTTGACTACATCACTGAAAGGGAATTGTTTTTCCTCTGGGCTTATTTGACAGACACCAAAATTGATTTGCCTGAGTTTATTTTAGAGCACATTGTCAAGGCATCAAGAACCAAAGTTAGCCTACCCTATGGGATCCTCTTGACCAAAATTTTTAAACACTTCAAGATAGACTTAAGGGGTGAAAAGCACAGAACTCCTGATTCTAATTCAGATGAGTATAATCAGAAAACTTTGTCAAGGATGGGCTATCACTTCAACCCACAGAGCAAGACCTGGACCCCTAGAAAAGAGAAACACATTGATAGTGGGACTCCTGGAATTGAATCCACTGAAAGAGGTGAACCTTCCAGTGCCATACCAGAAAGTGGTGAACCCTCTAGACCTGCCTCTTCTCCTACTCCAAAGGAACTTTTTCCAATGAGCATTGTTCCAGGTGGCCAATCAGTGGATATGAGTATTTTGATGAGCATGGTAAGAGACTTGAAAAGGCATCAAGAAGAGATGTTCACCAAATTGGATAAGAAAATTGATAATGGGGCAACTAGATTATTCTTTGTTGAAAAGAAGGTAAGAGAATTGAGCAAGGCCTTTGTGTCTGAAGGAACCAAAATCAGAGAGAAAGTTGCCAATGACATTGCTCTTTCCACTGAGCATATTGGCAAATATATGAAGAAGCTGGTGGGAGACCAATACCAGCCTCTTTTCCCTTCAGCAGCAGAATTTGCAGCAGAGGACTCAAGTACAGATGAGTTGGAAGGATCCAGTGGAAGGGAGCATACCTCTTCTCAGCCATCACCTGCAGACCCCTCTGATCCCCTTGACCAAACTCCTCCAAAGTCTTCTGTTGCTCCTCACAAATATGGCCTGAGACAAAGACCTTCAAGCAGCAAATTTTCAAACACTGCTGATAATCCAGTTGATCTCTCTCAAACCCCTTCTCCCAAAAGAAAATGAAGACCTCTGCTTCTGAACTCTCTATTTTCTGTTTTTGAACAAGACATTTTCTACAGCATCATGTAATATATTTGTGGATGATCCTTTTTGTTAAACTCTTTCAATATTTCTTTATGAATGAATGGTGTGTTTTGAATCTCTTTATCTTAACATTGCTATCTCATTTGTGTTTGGTTGAATGAATGATTGGTTTAACAATGCTGAATGAATGATTGCTTTAACATTGATTGATTTTGCTGAATAAATGATTGCTTTAACTGTCTTAGTAAATGATCTTCACATAACCATCATTGTCTTCTATTTTTTTTTTGCTATTGTACCTGTCTCTTTTTCTCCATCTATTACTCCTCTTTTTGAGGATTTGACAAAAAGGGGGAGCAATTTTTCTCAAAAAGATCAAAAGGAGAGAAAACACTCCTAAATGCACTACCATGAATTATATCATAAGGCATCAACTGCAAAGGAAAGGGGGAGCATTGGTTTAACGAAGTTGAAGCACATGAACCTGATTCAGTGGATCTTAAGCCATAAAACTCTCAAACAACAAGTACAAAAGAAAGGGGGAGCAAATGATTGGTATAAAAATCTTACTTTCTCTACATTTTTTTTCTGCTATTGCCAGTTATTAAGCCTCTTAGAATTTTGAGCATACTGTCTATACTCTTAAATTTTTTTTAAGCCATTTCATAGAAAACTCCTTCATTAAGGGGGAGAAATTTCCTTATTTGGACTATGATTCCCCACCTTTTCATTCCAAATTTGCATACCTTTTTGATTGATTAACAAAAAATGGGAGAACTACTTATGAAAAATATATTGAAACAGGGAAGAAAACTGAAAATTTGAAGTACTGGAAATTTGAAGTCTCATACTTCTCATACATATTAATCCTCATGTTTCATGTTGAAATTAATTGCATATATTTTTAATGTTTTGTCATCATCAAAAAGGGGGAGATTGTTGAGTCAATGCCTTGATTTTGATGATAACAAAACATGGTTAAATGGTCTAATAATTCTACTTAGTGTGCAGATATATTATTAATTAGATCTTGACTTGAAGCTTATCATAATAGAGGATTTATGATGAAAAGCATGATGAAGTGATGTATTCTACAAAGGTGATATTATAAGAAGAAAAAGAAATCTCAAGTTGATGAAAATTCTAGATTGAAGATTGATAAGCATGAAAGAATAGCATATTCAACAATGGTGATTTTATAAGAGAATGAAGATGATGGATATCAAAGAAGAAGAATGAAAATGATCAAAGTCTTGATTTAAAAGATTAAAGACTTTGAGGACTTGAAGATATCTTGCAAGAATGGAAAAAGAAGAGACCAACTCAAAAACATAAAAGCTTTCTTGAAAGATTTGAAGATGTCTTGAAGACATGGAAGGAATCACAAGACTTGGAAAGCTTTCTTGGAAGAGTTGTTGAAGTCCATGGAGAAGCCATATTGATTGAAGAAATGAAGATTCTAAGTCATGGAAGCTCTCTTGAAGATATTGAAGAAGACTTGAATCAATGGATGAAGCTATGATAATGGAAGAGCTCTACAAGTGATGAAAATAAAGAAAACTCACCTTGAATGGATTGAAGATGTTCTTGGAGTCATCTAATCTTGAAGAAGTGTTTGCAAGCTTTAAAAAGCCTATTTAGATGATCCTTGAAGAGATTGGAAGCTTTGAAAAAGAATGAAGAAAAGTTGCAAAAATATGGGTTTTTGGGAAAAGGGTCGACCCCTCAAGCTAGAAGAGTACACTCATTCGAACAGAGCCTTGGAATTCTGCTGGAAGCTTAAAAGAGTCGACTCCTGGCCAAAAAGAGTCGACTCATTGCAACAGAGAACAAACAATTCTGCAGACTGCTGAAAAGAGTCGACTCCTGGGACAAAAGAGTCGACTCATTTGGACAGAAACTTGAAAAATCTGCTGAAATGCAAAAAGAGTCGACTCATTGTGAAAAGAGTCGACCCCTAGACCGTAACGGTTAGTTTTCTGACAGACGGTATGGGCAAAACTTCAACCAAATCTTCTCCCATACTTCTCCAACGGCTAAAATCGATCCATACCTATATATATGAGATACATACAGCTTCAAAGAAGAAGAGGAGAGCAATCATACCATTCATATCAAGTGCTTGAAGCTGAAAATCACCTGTACCTCACTGCCATATATTTTTGCTGAGTGTTTAAAGTTATCCATTGAGTTGTATTCATTCATATACTCACTAG
>CM065391.1:8330000-8400000 GCA_033060915.1 Euryodendron excelsum | reverse complement strand
GTTATGCCTCACGGAAAGTGGACTAAAATTTTGGAAAACAATATTGTTGGCGTGGATTTTGGGTCAACTTCAAACCCCTATATTTCTCATTCTATAAGAAATTAGAAAACAAACTTTATATGGTACAAAGGTCTATAAGTCTAGTTTCTAATGCTTCAAACGGTGCATCAATCTGAGTTTTCTAGAGAAAGTTATACCTATTTTACTAAATAGTGTCTGAGCTGATAGACCATTTGAATACCCAACCGGGAGTTCGAATGCCTAGGCAAAATGAACTGGGAGTTCGAACGCCCAAATGGGAGTTCGAACTCCAAGAAAAAATTGGAAAAACCCCTTCTCCAAGGGATTTCGAACGCCCAGGCTTATTTCTCATCGTTCGAACTCCATATCGGGAGTTCGAACGCCCTGTTCTGGGCAGCACCCGAAGCTCAACCAAAACACAACCAAAACTCCTCCAAACACAACCAAACCTTCCCAATACTTTTAAGGCTCAAAGATTAGCCCACAAGGATGATAATAACTCAAAATGGGGGAGAAAGAACAATCAAAACAAAGGGATCTAAAGAAGAAATCAAAAATCCTAACATTTCACATATTTGGGGGTTTTAACCCCTAACTCTCCAATCCTCCAATATTGAGCTACAAGCTCTCAAATTCAAAGTAATTAGGACTTAAGGAGTCCCGCAAGGCAAACCCAACTTATATATATGCATATATACAAAGACCCAACAAAATCACACAAGATAGATACATATATATATATATATATGTAATTGTAGAGAGAGAAAAATAAAACTTTACCTTCTTCAAGCTTGGTGAAGTCTTCAATGGCTTCAATCTCTTCCTTCAAGCCCTTCTTCCTTTAATCTCTCCTTCCTTCTTCTCTTTTCTCTCTCTCTTCTTCTCTCCACCAATTTTGGTGTGTGTGTGTATGTTTTATGTGTTATAAGAAGACACACATGGGAAATAATCTCATGTGTCTCACACCTCCAATACCAGATACAACATAAGTTCTCATTGGTCATTTTTGACCCAAAAGAAGAAATAATTAACATTAAATATTGCATAAACTAAAAATTCTCATTAATATAATTAAATAGAGGTTTGGGATATCACACTTTTCCCTTGGTATTTTTTTTTTCTTTTTGAGTAGTGAGCATTTAGCCTTTATATGACCAGGCTTCTTGCATTCATAGCATATGATAGTGGATTCTTTACTAGAATCTCTTTTGACTTCATGCTTCTTTCTACCTTTCTATTTCTTTTTCATGAATCTTTTGAATTTTTGAGTGATGAGAGCAATTTCATCCTCATTTTTCTCACTTGCTGATTCATCATCTTGACTAGTGGACTTGAATGCAACTGACATTTTTTTTCTTTTCTTCATCCTCTTGAGTATGTTGCTTTTGAGTGAACTCATGAATCATGAAAGAGCCCAAGAGTTCTTCAAGAGGCAATGTATTGAGGTCATTTGCTTCTCGAATTACCGTGACCTTAGCTTCCCAAGCCTTTGGCAATGACCTTAGAATCTTCCTCACCTACTCATTGTTAGGATACACCTTTCCAAGAGATTTCAAGCCATTAATTATATCGGTGAATCTTGTGAACATTTCGGTGATAGACTCATCAGGTTTCATTTTAAACAATTCATAACTATGTAGCAAAATATTGATTTTAGATTTTTTAACTTGATTGGTGCCTTCATGTGTTACCTCTAGTCTATCCCATATTTCTTTAGTTAATTCACAAGTAGAAATATGATTGAATTCATTAGGATCAAATGCACAATATAAAATATTTATGGCTTTGGCATTAGATTGCAGTATTTTCAGATCATCCTCATCCTACTCAGATTCGGGTTTAGGAATATCAGTTCTTTCTACACTTGTTGTAGGAGTTTTGGAACCATTTACTATAAGTCTCCATAATTCATAATCTAACAATTGAATATAGATTCTCATTCTATTCTTCCAATAGTTGTAATTTGTGCCATTAAACATAGGTAGTCCCTCACCAAGAGAGCTTCCAAAGTTGGTTGCCATGGATCTATTTCTAGGATGTTAAACCTAAAACAGGAATACAAGCTCTGATACGAATTGTTAGCTTAAAAGGCAACCCAAGAGGAGGAGTGAAATGTGTTTTTCAAAAATTAATACAATTAAGATTAGTTAAAAACTAATCTAATTAATAGAACAATGATTTAATATATGTGCAATGTAATGTAATTAACAGAGAAATAAAAACAGAGCAAGAGAAAGCACACCAAGAATTACCGAGGTTCAACCACAACTTGTGGTCTACGTCCTCACTCCAAGATCCTCTTGAAGTCTCCTTTCACTATGCAATCTCCAATTACAAAGTAGGTGCTGATTTCCTAAGTGCTGAGCTCACTTTTACACAAGAACTTCTTCCCAAGTTCTTCCAGCTACCAAGTGGTTTTGTCCAAGATCCACTTCAACTTACAAGAGTTTTTCTTTTACAAGAGAACTCTCAAACTCTCACTTACAAGTGTATGAAATTATGCAAATGAAATACAAACTCTCAATCAAGAGTGGATAGGAAATTAAAAGCTCACTTAATGCCAAAATGAAGACAAAAGGAATGTTCAAATTTTTCTCAGCTTGATTAGTTAATAGATGTTTTTCTTGTCTGTCTTATTTATAAATGCAGTTGGAAGCTTGTATATAAACCCCTGTATTGATTTCGTCTGTTGGTGGTTGTTAGGGGTTCATTTAATGCAAGTCCAGTCAGTTATAACGTTAGAAAAACTAGTCGTTATTTCTCAGGTGTCGACAATTGATTTCATGTGTCGACACATCCGGCCTACATTTTTCAGATGTTGTTCACTGTCTCCATGTGTCGACACATCAGTTCAATGTGTCGACACTTGATCATGCAGTCTTTAAATTTTTGGCTTCTATCCTCATGTGTCGACTCTTCATTTTCATGTGTCGATACATTACCCAGAAATCTTCATTCATCATTCCTTTGATCAAGTTCAGCTTCAATAATATTATAAGATCTTCAAGGAGTCTTCTTTTTGGCGTATTATGATAGATTAAGATCTTCAACCCATCAAAGTTGTCTTCCATTCAATTTGGATTGAATTTCCTTCTTGATAGAAAAATCTTCTTTGATGCTAAGCTGCCAGAACTCCTCTCCTTTAATGTCGAGCTCTTCTTCCTTATTGCCGAGCTCTTTCCATCTGCTGTTAATGACTTTTTTTTCCATGTAGAACTTCATATTCATGATGCCTCATTGCTAACCTCTTTTTTTGTACTACTAATCCTTCCTTTTTCTTTAGGATCACTTCAATGAGTCTTTTATAAGCTTGATGAAGTTTACTCTTGAACATCTTCAATTTCTTTGAACATATATCATCTTCACATCCCAAATGAAGTATTCACTTGGATTCTTTGTAGAGATTTTCCAATTAAGATGAATCCGCTTTTCGAACACTTTCAATCTCTTCAAAATCAAGCCATCTTCAATTAATCTTTGCACACTTGATGAAGTCTTCTTTGAATACATTTAATCTCTTCGAATGCAAGTCATTCTCAGTTGAGTCTATACACACTTGATAAAATCTTCTTTTGAACACCTTCAATCTCTTTGAATACAAATCATTTGACTGAAGTTGGAATAGGTGTCATTGTTCTGTTTGGTGCATTGCATGACTCTTAGATTGCATTGCTTGATTTGGCTTATTGTGCATCCACTTTGACATGTATTAAACTTTAAGTTAAAACCTTTAAGCTTAAATTATAATCATTATTAATCTGCACACTAAGTAAATGCATTAGTAGAATAACACAAGGTTTAGTTATCATCAAAATCAATATGGGGATCAACCTTGAGTCAACAGGCTTGCCGCTTGCTACTACTTTAATTTTTGTTACTTTAATTTCTGTTAGCTGTGCTTATTATGGCTACTGATAATTTTAGTATTGTATTAAATTTTCTTCAAGAAATATACGAGTGCCAGAAGATTGTACTTTTTCAAAAAGCTCATTATAATTAAATATACTTGGAGTTGCAAGATGCAGTTGCAGTTCTATGATTTAGTTGAATAAACCTGAAGTTGTAAGACTATGGACAATGATTTAGTGCTCCTTGAGCTACAATAATTTACAAGTGCTGATGAGTATAATTTTTATTATTCAAATCAGGTCACGATGAAAATGATATGGAAAAAATCTTCCTAATGAACATATGATAGAAAAATATATTTATATTTTATGCCTGGAACATGCTCCAACAGTAGTAATACTGAGTGTTAATGCAGAAAAATATTCTGAAATAATTTATTGTATTCCAATAGCACATCATGTAAATATCATAAAAGATAAGGATAAGGGTAAGGGTAAATAGTTAAATAAATTAGTTACTATTCATATATACTATTTATATTACTATTTATGGGTCCTATGCTATTTTAGTTTTATCTCTCATTTTTCTACGTTTTTATTAGTGTTATATTATCTTTTTGAAACGAATGCAATTTTATTATTTTAGATGTGATTGCAGATGTGATTCAATATATGGGGTTACCCTGAAGGTTACAGTGTGTAAATTAAAAATATTGCAAGATACCTTCAGAAGTGGAATAATGTAAGAAAAAAATAAAATAGAAAAAGGATTGTTGAATAAACTTTATATGAATTATGAAGATGTTTCATTGATCACGTACTTATAGTACGATTAATTATTATTTATAGTAGATATTATTTTTTTATAAATTTAATTATTTAATTGATGATGTATAGATCCACACATTATTTTAAAGTTTCTTGAATTATTCTTTTAGTAAGAATGAAACTTCATATATATTTTACATGTGAAGATATGGATCGTACCAATGCCTTAATTATCTCAAAAATAAATGTGCAAGAGATATGTCTTATAGACAGTGCCAGAATGCACACAATTCTTTAAAAGAAAAATATATTTCATAAACTTAACATTAGCTAAAATTAATATTACGAAAATATAGGCATTAAAAAATTGATTAGAGGCTCTGGAAGAGCTAGGCTCTAGGAGAGTTAGGTTTCAGAAGAACTAATATAATGTTGGCAAAAGAAATAAAACTCTATATTGATAATGACTTCTATTCTATTAGAGTTACAACAAATTTGTTCAAGTTTTACATGTATTTTTACATTGATTCTATTATTCATATGCTAGAACTACATAATGAAAAATAATATAGAAATAAAAGTAGTGAAAAATATCTTTACATTCTTTCTATTTTTCATACCAGAAGCATGTAATGGATAAATTTACTACTTTTCTTCTGAATTATATATTATATGACTATACAAGTTATGGGATTACCTGAAGTGATACATCAGAAGTGTTTTTGACCTAAAAGATTTTTATATTATGAAATCACTTGAAGTGATGCACCTAACATGAAACACTTGAAATGTTGCAGCAGAAGTGCTTTCACCCCCAAAATAATTTTACACTTTGGTATGATAGTCTTGTGCATCCAGAATTAACAATAATGTATCCAATCATTGAAAACTCTAATGGATATCCGCTATAGAACCAGAAGATTTCTTTTTCCAAACTATTATTTGCTTACTCTGTGTAAGCACTCCATTTTTGCCCATTTAGCAATCTCCGGCCTGACCGAACTCCCTTTTAAAACTTCATAAGCACATTCAAGCCCAAATCAACTTTCAAACCCCTCTCCAATCAGTCAATCGCTTTTTGGGCCCATTGGGCCCAATAGAGGCCTAATAAACAAATCTGCCCCTTGGGCCTCCAAGCACATATTGAGAAAGTTCAAAATCCCTCAAGACGGTAAGTCCACCCTTCCAAAGTATTCCTAGATAGTTAGGTATACTCAATACGCCATCCTATCCAATTCCGGTCTCGTTCCAATTAACTTCGGTCAAAATGACCGTTTTGCCCTTGAACGCCCCAGCACAGTACAAATCTCACCAAACAATGAAAAACTCTCCCAAGATCATCCCTGAATGACCCGGAATGCTTAACACAACACTTCAATCCATTCTTGACCTTTTCAAACCAAGCCCAATCAAAATGATCATTTTGCCCATGGTAATACAAATGTGCCCCAAAACTGCACCGGTCCTAGGATAGTGAACGGCGGGTCTTGTCATATACCCCTGTTTAACCTAAGGCAGACCATATGACACTAAATACTCCTAACTCAATGAAAGTTCCCCTAGAGTGTCTCGTAGACACTTCGCCAAGATTGCCTTTTCTCCCGATTCCTTAGTTATAACGCTCCGTCAAATGACTTGAGAAATGCGTAAACTCGAGAATTCCTGAAAGCTCGTTCATAGGAATTTCCATTAATACGGCTTGATCAGACAGATCGCTTCCCAGAGCCCCTTATTGCATGGCTCAAAAACTTCTAATTCAGTAACCCCTGGAGCGTCTCACAAACGCTCCGCCAAGATTGACTTTTTCTCCAATTCCCTAATTATAACGCACCATCAAATGACTTGAGAAACGCGTAAATTAAGAAATTTCTAAAAGTATTTCTGGAGTACTTTCCATTGGTACGGTCCGATCGAAGAGATCGCTTCCCAAAGACCTCAATCACGCAACACACAAACAGCTACTTTTGAACCCCCACAGAGCGTATCACAGACGCTTCGCAAAAATATGATGTTATGCACACTTCCCGAGACGAGATCTCACACTTCCGAACGTCGTTCAGACTTTTCAAAAACTCAAAATTTTATGAGAAACCCTAGGAGAACACTGTGGATGCAACCGATTCCTTCGAAATCTTCCTGGTTGGCACAATTATCGAGGCAAAGTTTAAATGAACACTCCCGGCGATGGAGCATATGCTACATGCCCCAGATTTTGATCGGATCGATCAAACTTTGCTTAGCCTTTAAGATTTAGCCAGTACAATGTGTTGGCCCAAAAGGCAACCCAAGAGGGGGGTGAATTGGGTTTTTCGAAGATTAATACTAGTTAAGATTAATTAAAATTAATCTAAGCAAAGTAATAATGATCAATCTATATGTGATGCAATGTAATCAGTGGAAATAAAGAAAACAGAACAATAGAAGGGAGACACAGATTTACCGAGGTTCAACCACAAACTGTGGTCTACGTCCTCACCCAAAGACCTCCTTGAAGTCTTCTTCCACTATATAATCACCTATTACAAGATGAGCTACTGATTGACAAAGTGCTCAGCTCATTATACAAAGAACTCCTCATCGAGCTCTTCAATCTCCAAGTGCTTTTGTCCAAACTCTACTCAAACTTCCAAGAGTTTTGCTTTCACAAGAGAACTCTCAAACTCTCAATTACAAGTGTATATGAATATACAAGTAACAAACAAACTCTCTAGCACGAATAAATTTTACAATCTGAGTTCACAAGAATAAAACAGGAAGAATGTTCAGGAATATCAGGTTGATTATTGATTCTTGTCTCTTGTTGTTTCTTCCTCTTGATTGTTGTTTATAAATGCAATTGGAGGCTAGTATATATACCCTTGTATTGATTCCATCCGTTAGTGGTTGTTGGGGATCATTAATACACGTCCAGTCCGTTATAACGTTAAGAAAAATAGCCGTTATATCAAAGGAGTCGGCTCCAAGTTTGTGGAATCGACACTTTATGCTTCTGCATTTACCAGATGTAGTTCACTGACTTCAGAAGTCCACTCTTCATATCAATGAGGCGACTCCTTGTTGATTCTGTCTTCGCATCTTTGGCTTCTGCTGTCATGAGGCGACACTTCATTATCAGGAGTCCGCTCTTTGTTCATTTGATTCTTCAGCCTTTTACTTCTGTTGTCATGAGGCGACTCTTTGTCCTCATGTGTCCGCTCATTAATCATTTCATGTTCAAGCCTTTGCGTCTGTCTCCATGAGGCGACTCTTTATTTCAATGAGTCTAATCTTTGTCTATTTGGTTTCCAGACTTTTTGCTTCTGTGATCAAGAGGCGACTCTTCATTGTACATGAGTCCCCTTATTTATCATTTCGTCTTCAGACCTTTTGCTTCTATAACCATGAGGCGACTCCTCATTTCAATGAGTCCGCTCCTTGCCCAGATATCTGAATTCTATCTTCCAATGATTCAGATCATCTTAGCATAGGTATAAGATCTTCAAGGAGTATATCTTTGGGGTATGATGATCAATCAAATCTTCTTAACTCATTAGAGTTAACTTCTATTTAATTTGGATTGAATCAATCATTGGATACTTATCTTCTCTTGAATCTCAAACTGTCAAAGCTTCATTTGATCAATGTACATTGTTTCTTCTTCATTTGCAAAGCTTCTTCTTTCATTGTAGAATATCTCCTTTAATGCCAAGCTTCCTCAATTGTGTAGAGCTTCACAATGCTTGATTTCTGATTTCCTCTCTTTGCCAGCAATTCTTCATTCTTTATTAAAATCACTTCAGTGAGACCATTGCAGACATGATGAAATCTCTTCATACATCTAGTCTTCATTGATTCTTTATATTGTAGAAGAATTCTTCACTTGGATTCCAGATAGAGATCAGACAATCATTGTGAGTCATCTTCTCAGCAACTTTAATCACATTGTCTTGAATTGATCTTTGCATACTAGATGAAATCATCTCTTGAGCATTTTCAATCTCTTCAACAATCAATTCCTCTTCAACTGGTCTTTGCACTTCTTCAGCTATTCTTCGCATATTCTGATGAAGTCTTCAGTCTATATTGCAAATCAATTTTCATCGAAACTATGCATACTTGATAGAAGCTTTGTTTGAACACCTTCAATCTCTTCAAATGTAAGACATTTGTTTGAAGTAGCGATAGGTGTCAATCCTCTGTTTGGTTTATTGCATAGCTCTTGGAATTCATTTCTTGATCTTGAATTTGTTGTGCATTCTCTTGGACATGCATTAGACTTAAGATTGAACTTTTAAGTCTAAATTATGAACTTTGTTAATCTGCACACTAAGTAAATTCATTAGTAAAATAACACAAGGTTTAGTTATCATCAAAATCAACATGAGAATTAACCTTGAGTCAACAAGGGTCAACTTTAAGTCAACACAATGGATGCCACGTGGCATTCTGTTAATGGAATAGTACTGGCGCATATAGCATATGCGCCAAGGAAAATTTTGCCCAAGCGCATGTACTACATGCGCCAGGTCTCTCCAGGGTTGCCTCTAAATATAGGCCTCCCCTTTGCATATTCCAGAATTGAAAATTATGGCGAAACTCTACACAAACAGCTCCAGAAATCCGAAACCCTCCATATACTCCTCTCTCCAAACACTTAGGATATAGTTCACCTCACTCTAACCCATACACCTCACCTACAAGGCCCTCTATGCCATAGAAAGCCTTATTTCAGCCCCTTCCATGTCCATCCAAGACCAAGTCCAAGCATCTAACGAAGTTTAAGAGTGTTTAAAGGCAAAATGTGGTATTTCCTTTTATATTTCATCATCCCCCACTCCTTTCTTCTCCCTTCTAGCCTACTTAGGCTATTCTCTATTTTAATCCTCATATTCTACCCTCCATTCTTGTATGCTTGAGACAAGAGAGCTTCTAGCTCATGCCTAGAGGAAAGCTAGTGAGAGCCACCGTGTATGGGGATCTCTCACTAGCTTACTTTAAGATGGTATGGCTTTGGAGAACCTTGATTATGTGGTGTAGCCTCTAGCCTTGTATGAATTCATGACCCTCTTTGCATATGACTATCTTGTTCATGTTTTGTGTGTTGCTTTTATTTTCATGTTTATAACCATGTTTTCCAAAACTTGTACTAGTCCCATTTCTATGTCATTTTCAAGCTCTTTATTCTGATGATCCCTTCAAAGTGGTTCTAAGAGTTGGTCCCTTGAAGCTTAGAATGAGACCTTAAGAAATCATGCCTTAGAAAAACTTCCTATTAACCCCTAACTCACATTTTTGCATCCATGCATTCCAACTTGCATAAAAAGGGTTTTCAAACTCTTTAATTTCTAAGGTTTTTATTCTCTCAAGTTTAGTGGTTGGAATGATCCCATGGAACCCTCTCTCGAGTGGTCTCCCTTTACATTGGCCATAGGAATCCGATCTTGTTAGAATGGTTTCCTTTAAAAGTGGTTTTCAAAGCCTTCTTCCTAACCATGGCTCTCAAAAATTCATTCTCTCTATCTTTGTATTAAAAATGGTTTTCCAAAAGTTGTCATTATTATATCGATTTTCAAAGTTCCTACTCTTTTCAAGATAAGGGTTATAATGGTCCTAAAGGAAACCTTCTTCGGAATGGTTTTCAAACATCAATCATATAAACCGTATACTTGACTAGAGTCAATTTTCATGAAAATGATATTCAAAAGGTTTGTTCACAAGAGTCCTTTGCATAACATAATTTGTTTTCCAAAACCCCTTTTAAAAATGCATAAAGCCACCTTTCAAGACCGCCTTCCAACCCTAGGTTAACTCAACCTTAGTTGTCCAATCTTATGTCAACCAAACCCTAAGTTAACCTCACCATAGCTAGTTAATCCTTGGAAGCCCAACCTTAATTAGTTAACCATAGTTCAATCCAACCCTAGATTAACTTGACCCTAGTAGTCCAACCCTAGGTTAATTCAACCCAAGTTAGTCAACCTTAGGTCACCTTAACCTTAGATTAACCTAACTCTAGTTAGTTAACTCTAGGTCAATCCAACTCAAGATAAGTTGACCTAAGGTCACTTGAGCCTAGGCTAACCTAATCCTAAATTAGTTAACCTTAGGTTACCTTAACCCTAGTTTGACTTAGCCAAGGTTAGTAAGCTTCAAGGTTTAACTCAAAGACACCTTTTCAAACCATCTTTCAATTACAAAAACCCCTTTACATAACATATCTTCAAAAACATCCCACTCTCTTGATATTTCCAAAATCAACTCTAAACTCTTTTCAAATACTTCCATTCTCTACCCTTAAGAAAACACTTCCAAGAGGTTTTCTTAAACTTATCTCAACTAAAATGGCTAGACACTTAATATTTCCTAAAAACTATTTTCAAAATGTTTCCAAAAACTCACAACCCTAAATGTGTTCCTAACCCTTTATGGTTAGGGATTCCAAGGGAAGGTGATATATTAAATACAACCTCCAATGTTATCCATATTAGGGTTCCAAAGCCCTAGGTGTTTTCAAAAACCATTTTCAAAAGCTTTTCGAAGACAAGTTTATCAAAACACTTCAAAACCCTACCTCCAAGGTTTTCAAAACAAGATTTCAAAATATTTTCAAAACTCTCTTGAGTTATTTTAAAGCACTTTCAAAACTCCCTTGAATAATTCCAAAAACATTTTAGAACACTTCAAAACCCTATTTCAAGAGTGTTTTTAAAAAACCTTCAAGTTCTATTCCAAAAACACTCCGACATCCAACTTCAAATTAAAATTCTCAAATCATTTTTTTAAAGATCACAAAGTGTCTTCAAACCATTTCAAAGACCACAAAGCGTCATCAAACATTTCAAAGGCCCTAATGCACCTATTTTCTAACGAGCTCTTGCCAAACTACGAATGACCTGATTCTCGCCAAATGAGATACGTAGACAACCTAAAATGGTGCGGTCATAACTCTTATTTTAAAGCACTCTATCAATTTCAGGTCCTTGTTTCAAAATCCTTTAAAGCTTCTATGTTTTCAAATATTTTTCCTCCAGACTTACATCATGCATTATTCATCCAAAAAGTGATGACTAGACTTAATTTTTAAAAATTTTAAAGTAGATATTAAGTGAATAGTGGTAGCCGGTTATTCTAGTGAGTGAACAAAAGGGTGATTAGATATGTAGGTACCGAAAGGGCAGGGTAGGGTGATAATCTTAGGATATCTTCCCTACATGTACCCAACCCTCGGACCATAGATTTCTGTTTTCAAAAGACCAAAATGGAGTTATTTTCAAAAAGAGGTTAAAACTTTTCAAATGTTACCAAACAACCTATTTTCTTAAAAACCCTCTCTTAAAGGAAGTTATTCAAAAATTCTAAGTTTAATCTTCGGATTATACTTAGTTTTAGTGTTCTAACTCACCTTAATCAAGTTAGATGGCGACTCCTATTTTTTCAAAAAATTCTTTAATCAAACTAATTTTAAGTTCAAACCTAGTCGCACTCGTCCTTCTAGAAGGATGAGTTCTAATGACAGAGTTCCGTACTTTTTCCTAAGTCAAAAGGACTAGATCAAAATTCGGGGCACGACACTCTGTGAGACTAATATATCTCTTATTTATGCATATATATATAATGGTTACATCTTTATTTACTGTTAACTCTTATATTTTGCAAATAGTCATTTTGATTAGTTAGTTTTTCACCATTAGGGGGAGATAAAACATAAAGTGAGATAAATTGGAATGCTGTGAAACTATCTCATCTTGATCATCAGACAAGTTGATGTGAATTTGAAGTTCACAAAATTATTTACTTGTAAAGGATTGCAAATCAATTGCTTGAAGCATTCACCAACATAAAGAAGATAATTAAATCATATCGATACTAGTTGCTAATACTCTAGCATATATTAATGTCCTTGTAGGATAATCTGTTATATAGTAGCATATGATTTCAAAGTGTTTGAAGCGTGGAAGGCCTGTCGATGCAAACGTCAAAACTCTCAGAAAAAGAAAAGCACAACAAAATGAGCAAATCGGTGTTCTTGAAGAAACCATAATATCTAAACTTCTTGAAGAAGGAACTCTTGAAGAGCAATATCTTGAAGACATAAGAGATCATAATTTCTAAAATTCCTGAAAAAGAAAATTAACCTTTAAAAGAGAAATCTCCATTAGCTAAACTTCTTGAAGAAACTCCTGCAACAGAATCCCTAGAATGGGAACCTCTTTAAGAGATATCCTTTACAGAGGAAATGGTATCTAAAAGTAATGAGATCTCAATTAGTTATGTAAATATAGGAGAAAGGTGGAATAGAAATAAGAATGTTGTCGACAACATATTTTTATTTAAAGTGGCTCTTGTAATTACCAAAAGTAATGAAGAGACTGAACCACAGACAGTCGACAAATGTCGATATTGATATGATCAATCAAAATGAAAAGAAATTACTGTGTTAGAATTAAACTCATTAGCATAATGTAAAGTATTCGAACTTGTAGTTCAAACACTAGTAGATGTCGAACCAGTAGTCTAAATAACAAAAGATGTAAAATATTTGGACCAGTAGACCACCCACTTGAAAATGTAAAACCGGTTTGACATAAATGGGTATTTGAGCAATGAGAAAATGGAATAGTGCGATATAAAGTATGACTCGTACCAGAAGGTTTCTCGCAGAGACTTGGTATTGACTATATTGATAAATTCTATCCTATAAGGAGCAATTACATTCATTTTATTGACCAGTTTGTCAGTGTCAGAAGGACTGAAAATGCACCTAATGAATGTATAACAACCTATTCATATGGTGGATCAGGTAATGATATACATATGAAAATTCTTAAAGAATTTAAAAATGATTGAAGCAGATACCTTAAAGGTTATATTCTATCAAGTTTCAAAGATATTTGTATGGGTTAAACCAATCTGGACGCAGATGGTACAATTACCCTAATAAATATCTATTGAAAGAAGGATATGTGAACAATACAATTTGTTCATACATTTTTATTGCAATATATGATGATACTTTTGAATATTATTGGTACTCTTGAAGAGATTACAAAAGCTACTAGTTATTTATAGAATAACTTTGAACTAAAATATCTTAGGAGAACAAATTATTGTCTTATCTTGCATATTAAGCATTGATCAAAAATAATTTTTATTTATCAGTTAACATATACAGAAAATATTTTATATAGATAAAAGTCATCTATAGATTTCTCAAATGGTTGTCTGATCACTCAATATATAGAAAGACCATTTTAGAATTCGAGATGATAGTGAATAAATTCTTGGTGCTAAAGTTCCATATTTAAGTGCTATTATAGTTCTTATATATCTTACAAAATGTACAAAATCTGATATTATATTTTTCTGTCAACTTACTGACAAGATATAGTTATGCACCAACTCTAATACAATAGAATGGAGTAAAGCACATATTGTGTTATTTTCAAAGAACAACAAACATAGGCTAATTCTATGCAAATGAGTCACTATCAGAGTTAGTTGGTTATGCAGATGCTGGCTATCTATCTTATCTATATAAAGCTCTGTCACATGGTGTATTTATTTGCTGATGACAAAACTGCTATATCTTGGAACAAATATTAACGACAACTTCTTCAAATTATTCTAAGATAATTGTAATTCATGAAGCAAGTCAAGAGTGCATTTTGGTTGAGATCTATGATCCAACATATTCAAGAAAGTTGCGGACTACTCTTGATCAAAGATACCTCAATGATATTATATGAAGATAATGCAGCATGTATTGCATACATTAAGGGAAGCTATATCAAAGATGACAGAACCAAACATACATAGCCAAAGTCCTTTTATACACATGAGCTCTAGAAGAGTGGTGATATTAATATCCAACAGATATGTTCAAGTTACAATTTGATAGGCTTATTTACTAAAGCACTCTCAACTGCAACATTTGAAAAATTAGTATACAACATTGGTATGTGTCGTCTCAAAGATCTTTCATTCTGAACAATGAAAGCTATCAACTTCATATCAAATGTATGAATAAGGGGGAGTCGCATACTGTACTTTTTTTTCCTTTGCCAACGGTTTTTCCCACAGGATTTTTCTTGGTAAGGTTTTAACGAGACAGTTTTAACAAAACCATTCTAAGTTTGTTACACGAGATTATTGTACTCTTTTTCCTTCGCTACGAATTTTTTTCCACTGAATTTTTCCTAGCAAGGTTTTAATGAAGCATATTTTTGTGTAAAAGTCATCCAGGGGGAGTGTTATGGAAACAGTGAAATCACTATTTATGGATGACTTTTATAGCTATGATGTAAGTATTGACATTTTGTTTTCTATTACCATGCATTTTCTTCGTCTATATATACAGTTGGAGAAAGCGCGCAAGAAAGAGAAGAAGAAGAAGAAGAAGAAGAAGAAGAGAGGAAAAAAAAAAGAGGAGAGAAGAAAAAAAACGAGAGACAAAGTAGAAGTTCTGGACAAATATTGTGAGACAGTTGTATTTATATTTCTTCTTATAATATAATGAAATCTTAAGTGATCAAGAAGATCAACCTTTAATAGTTTCAGAAAAACTAGTCTAAGAAATATTTGACAATTTTCAAAAAAATTGATTTTATTATATCTTATGTTAAGTTATATTTATCTGTTTTATATTTTCTTTAATTTTATAACAGAGAGTGATGTTTTGTATATAAGAATGCCACGTCAAAGCTAGGATGCCACGTCAGCACTATGTTGACTGGGGAAAATCGGTTAGTTGTGAAATAATTTCACTTCCTCTAACTATTGAGAAAGAAAAGTGGGCTAGAAAGCCCCATTAGCAGGAAAATGGTCATGACCATTCGGAGTGGGGGACAAACTTGATTAATTGGAACACAACTAAGAAGACTGAAAAAACACTATAAATGAACAGAAAGAAGCTCAACGAGAGATTGATGCTCACACACTGGCTTAAAGTCCATTTTTCATCTCTATATTTTCTCCGTTTGCGAATAACTTTTCTCAAGTAACTTAAATTTGAGAGTGTCTCTGGGCAATCAATTGACCAGTGCTCTACTTTAGTGGTACTTGTAGGTACAACCAAGCACCATGTGTGAAAAAAATTCTTCGCACATATATAAAAAGGAGTTGAGTCTTTTGGACAACAACCTCACACACCTATACATGTAAAGCAACCCGAAAGTTATTAACAAATCAAAAAGTGATTGAGTTTTATCTTAATGTCAACTATTCCTTATATTGATGTATATAAGGAGACTCATAATAATTAAAATTTGTATATATAACCAATAGTGGTTACCTTTATTGATCTTGTGGCGTGATATTTAAAAAATACTAGGGAGTTCAAAGAAACATATAATTAACACTTAGGAGAGAAGCAAAACATAGGGTGGACTCAACGTATACATATATATATATATACACACGAGATTGTTGTTGTAATTATGTTAGGAGTTTTTGATATGACATACCAATTCGCAACAAAATGATAAATATATTTTTACTTTTTAATTCATTTTCTTAGTCTCAAATACAAGTGAATGATCTCAGGTGTATTAATTAATGTAATTATTATAATATTTTCTCTAGAGTCAGAAATGGAATTAAGAATGAAACTATTTATAGCATTAGTTTTGACAATAATTGAATGATGGTGGCATATGCAGTGATTTTTTTATTATCATGATGGTGGTGGGTTGAATGCGAGAAGGCGGTGGGTGTACATGATTTTAATCATTTGGAAATTATATCGGTGGTGATGTTATTAAATATTATTACAAAATTAATCAAATTATTTAAACTAGGCTCGTATTTAAGTTATAAGTTATTCAGTTTTTTAAATCAATTTCTAACAAAAACAACTTAAAAATTAATTAGATTCAAAGCTCGTCAATTTTCCAAGTGTTGGTTAAACTTGACTTCTTAAGTTATTTTAAAACCATATAACAAATCAAGGGACTTTAATGCAAGTTCAAACGGAAAAAAAAATTACTTATTACCACTGGAATTGATTCTAGTTACTACTCACTTATTTACTTAACTTTTACGGTAATCTCGGGTACCGGTACCGTGAAAATAGTTAGGTGCTGTCCCGTCACCTTCGGTCTTCAAGAGGAAAGGCGGGGCTATCTGTTGGGTTGGTTGCTTGGTTGGACTGTCGGTGTAGAGCGAGAAAAACAAAGACTACAGAGAGAGAATGTGTGCGTTTAGTGGTGTGGCAGTGTGCTGAAGAGTCGAAACCCTAGACGGCACTGAACCGTTTTGTCTTTGTTATCGAGAACAAAGGTTAGGTTCCTCCATCAATCTTCGTCAGCTATATACATGTATATATGTTGATATCTATATATTAATTGATTTGAGCTCCTATGTTACTTTGGCGGTTTGGTTTTTGAATTTCATTCTTCTCTCTAATATATCAGACCCTTAAAAAGCCACTATGTTGGGTTCTTGGTAATTGAATTGCTGGGCTTTCTGAATCTCAATGGTTTGCAATTTGCATATACGTTGCATTTCTTGGTCTTTTTAATCCCTATGTCTATATATATACGTGTCTCTGTGTTGTTGAATTTACCATTTGTTACGGTTTTGGTTTTTGGCTTGTGCATGTATTGGAAATGATTTCTTTATATGGTAAATGTCTGTTCCAAGCTTGTTTGAACTTCACTTGATCAGAATTGTGGGTACTCGTTCGTTTACATGAATTAATATCATTTTTCTTGTATTATTATTCCCATTTTTTTTAAATTTTTTTTATTTGGTGTGTGTGTGTGTGCGTGTGCGCTTTATATTGATGGTTGTGCTTATGCTTAGGTTTTACCTGCTTTATGTTGTTTGATCCCTGAGGAAGCGAGTCCATTTAATGCTTATTCCGTGCTGTTTAATTTCGAGGAATTTTCTCTCTCTTCTTTTTTCTTTGTAATCAAACAGAAAATTATCCAATTGCACTACAGAAATGATCTTTCTTGGGTAATAGCTGCATTTGCTGCTGCAAAACAGGGCTAGATTGATCATTGCGGCTCAGAGATCATTCATAATTGATTGATTGACGCTTCGTTTGGAACCTAGATTTTTGGTTGGCAAAGTAAAGGAAAAGAAAAATGTGATGGAAAAGAGAACAAAATTGCTCTTTCATTTTATTCTATTTTCCAACACTTTTTCCTTTTCCCATAGAAAATCTAGGTTCCAAATGGAACGTAAGTAATTCTTATATTTCTTTTCCTATTCCTTTCCCTTTTTCTTTACTTACCTTCTTGAGATTTCTAGGTTGAAGTCTTCAGGATGGATACCAAAACCCAACTTAATGCAACCCAACTTTTGCATTAAGTTTTAGAATTCTTGTGGTGCCCAAAAAATCTTAATTGGAAGATTTCAACTTCGGTACAATTGAGAAATTTTCACTGAAATTGGGATTTAGTTCTCATTATAGTATATGTACTTATGTGTGTGTTCAAGAAAGAGTGTGTGCGCCGTAGGTCTTCTAACTTATGGAGGAATATCCGGAAATGATTTTTCTTTGCTTTCTACTTTAGGTTTACATCTATATCTGTCAATACTCATGTTCATAGATTATTTGGCCCCATGTCCCTTAAACTGTTTCCAATTTTTAGCCTTTCATATATATATGGTTAGTTGGGCCTATTAAAGCTACAGTGTAAATTTAGTCTAGTAACTTTCTCAAGGGGTTTTGAGTGATTTCTGAATGTGTCCTTTTTGGGGAGCACACCTTGCTAGAAGACTGGTTATAAAATTTTATTGTAGGTCGCAATACTCAAGAAGAACCACCTGAAAAACATTGTGCATATAACCATGATTTTGGCAAGTGACCACTATGTATTTTGGCAATTTGGGTTTAATATCACATGGTTTTACTTTGCAATCGGATTCCAAGTTATTTTCTTCAAACATGCTATGTGTTTCATATGTGTATGAGTGACGGACAAGTGTATCCCAAAGTGTCTGAAGTGTGTCCAGTTTTAAAAAAATAAATAATATAATAGGACACGTTTGGATTCGTGTCCGACTAGTGTCTTGTCTGACACGGACACGGCACCTTTGTAGAAGTGTCCATGCTTCTTAGCAGTTAGTACACGCTGACACATGTTTCATTTACTGGGATTAAAGATGCTTGAGTCATAACTGCTTTTGAAAGATAATGTTGTCAATTAATGGCCATAAATGGCACAATTGGTTTCAAAGACTGGGAAACTGTTACGTCCTTCACTTTTCTTGTCCCATCTACTCTTATGTTTATCTGTTTAGTCATCACATCATTCAGCAAGAACAGAGCCCACAGAATCTCGTCCCTCAAATGAAATGCTAATATTTTCTTTATTAGGGCAAAAAGTAGGCCCAAATATGTGCTTTGGTGTGAAGAGAAGTTTAATGTTGAATTTTCTGGTACGTGGGACAATTCGTACTCCCGATTTTGTTCTGCTTGTGGGGTAGCAAGCGCGGTAATCATTTTCTATTACTAAATTACCAGTTACTGAGGAACCTATTGTAGAAATTTAATCAAATCTTGTCCAATAGCATTTCCGCCTTTGGTTTGACAAATTCATCCCTTTTTTTTTCTTCTTATAGTAATTCATAAGACACATATAACTGATATATAGTGGATGAAAATCTTGCAGGAAATGAGATCATGACTGGGCTGAATATCCAATTTGTGAAAAATGACACAGCATCATTTTGTGGGGTGGCATCTTGTAGGATATTACCCTGCTCAAATGACTGATGGATGAGCTGAACTTCTGAAGGTTGCAGTGATGGTTTCTTTTCCTCAGCAAAAATCAAAACAAATTTCTGTTGCCACTGTCCATGTTATAAGTCTGCTGCTCAGTTGCCTGAGAAAGTTGTAATATTGGGTGGTTGAACTATTAAGAAATTTGATTCATGTGCACAAAAGGTTAAGAGTTGGTACTTCTGCTATGATCGAAAGTCATCAAGTGCTTTTCGAAGGCACTCACAAGGACGGTTTGTAGATACATTCTTCGGGTTACGCAATAGAGTGCCCAGGGATCAGTTTGATTCATGAGAAGGAAAAGGTCTTACTTAACAGTTGCAAAAAGTTGGGTGATGCAAATAGATTATTGGAGAAACAAACCCACGTATCTAATCAAGGAATCCACAGTTGTGAAGTCAAAACTTCACTAGAAATGAGGTGTCCAAATTATTATATTGTTTCTGCTGGTGATTGTAGAAAAGAAGATGATGCAACCAATTTGGGACCACAATCTTCTGCTGTTTCAACATCCAGAAATTTAGTGGTCGAAGTTGAAATGTTTCAGAAACAAAATTGTGCCGAAGGAACATATGGGGCAACATCTAATCACAATGGATTTGCATCTTCAACTGGTCAAAATAAAGTTGCCTGTATTGGAAATCCCAAGGATGGTGAAGTTTCTGTACATCCCATTGAAAAAATTGATTCTACGTGGCACATTTCTGTACATAGTGATGTTAGCTCAGAGACAGGACCACCCCTTAACAGGGAACAGAATGAGTTTGATGTTGGTAGAGCAATGCCGAATTGGCTGAATGCTGGTGAAGATGGAATGCATGCTACTCTTGATGAGGCACAACTTAAAACTGAGTCCTCCTGCTCCAGCTTAACACACGTCATCCTTCCAGTTTCTTCTTCAAATGACAGCTATCAGGAAATTTCAGTTGAGGCAAATTCAAGCATGCACGGCTGTAGTGATGCCACCAATTTTGTCACTACAGGCTTGAAGTGTCGTGTGGGAGAGCTAGCAGCTAGAAGTCTAGTATTGGATATGGCTGCTAAAATCACTCAAAAATCTGTTGGCAATATTAGTGAGATTGAGTTGGGGATGATGGCAAACCAGAACTCTATGATTATTGAGAAGGTTGATATTCCAAAATACAGTCTGCAGAAGCATAAATTTGCAGAACTTCTGCGTCAAGAAAAGCATGAGCTGGATGATGCACTGAACTTGGCCAAGAAGGTTGCAAGACAAGTTGATTGGAAGGTTGGTATCTAC
This sequence comes from Euryodendron excelsum, assembly GCA_033060915.1. Lineage (NCBI taxonomy): Eukaryota > Viridiplantae > Streptophyta > Magnoliopsida > Ericales > Pentaphylacaceae > Euryodendron > Euryodendron excelsum. The sequence goes on along the minus strand of CM065391.1, from coordinate 8,379,392 downwards.
AGGGAGGCCTCAGGAAGTTTTTCTTCCACAAATGAGAGAACTGGTGAAACAGTACACTCCAAAGACCCAAACAAAAGTAACTGCTCAACAGAAAGCGGAGGAAGGGTGAAGTTATGCAACGAGCAAGAGAACTCTGATAGTTTTTGTTCTAATGAAGTGGTGGTGGATCCTAAAATACAAACAAAAGGTAAATGTTTTTTGGCTATGAAAAGGTCACTACAAAAGACAGATTCCCCAGTTACCCATGAAGCTAATGATGGCCCTCATGGAAAGGAATCAACTCAGTTGATTACAAAGCCTGAGGTGCTCGCTGGTAGTGATCAGAGGAGATTACACTGTAGATTTGATTTGAATGATGAATTGGAATATCCTAAACAATCAGTTGATGAAACTGTATTTTCTCATAATGTGATCAATGTGTCAATGCCTGTACCAGTGGTGGCTAAATGTGGGGTTCCTATGTGCTTACATATGACTCCATTAAAGTTTGAAGGTGAACAAGGTTGGAGGGGTACTGCTGCAACTAGTGCTTTTCGTCCTGCTTCCCTTTCTAAGAGTTCAAATAGAAACAGGGTATCTTCCGTTGATGACAATAGCTGTAGCTCAAAAGGTTCACAGGGCGTTACAGGAATTGACCTCAATGTTGCTGCTGTGGGAGATGATTCTGCCATTGAATTGTTGCCAACCTCATGTGTCAGTAAACCTTTAGGTTTCCCTTTCAAAGAGTCTACTGCAGAAGTCAGTTCACAAAGAGCAGAAAGGCTGAATATTGATCTCAATCTCCTTATTGAAAATGATGATAACTGTTCTCAAGCTTCTTCTCCAGTACAACCAGCAAGGCATTCTGTTTTGGATTTTGACTTGAATGGCAACCCATCACATGGTGATACATGCACTACTGCTCACCAGCCAGGGCAAGGTAGCCGACCTTTGAGAAGCAAGGCAATAGATGATCCTGCTGTTGCTTTCATGCGAAATTCTGGACAACGAGATTCTAATTCTGCAGGACCTGTTTATCGGGCAGATTTGAGTTCTATGCAGGGATCTAATCATGGTCATGTCCAGCCCTTTCTGGTGGTTGCACCTAATGTGCTTCCCCCAAGTGAACAAATGCAGAGGGTAGTTTCCTTACAGCCAAAGTTATCATGTACACCACGGGCATTACTACCTCACATTTACCATTATAATAATGGATTCTGCATTGGCCCTACTGAGCATTTATCTGCCACCCCAAAGTCATCGGCTGTCTTACCATACATGACAGACCCACGTGGAAGGACTGTCTTCCCTCAAATATTGGGTGCTGGTGGACCAAGCCCCAATGACATTAGGCACATGATACCGAGTTTTAATGTAAATAATGGTTTACATTCTTTGGAGACTGGAAGCAGGGGAGGAAATGCTGGAAATTTGTTATTTCCTGTAAAAAATTCAATAATGGAAGAGCAAATGAAGTCTTCCCAACAAGTTTCAGCGACAATCTTGAAGAGGAGGGAACCAGGGGGAGGATGGGACTCTTTTCAGCTCAGCTATAGACGGTGACTTCTTGGCACTAGGTTTCCTTGGTAGCTTAGTCTGATCAACCTTTCTTAGTGGAAATGTCTCTATTACGTTATGCTTATAGTTTCTGGTGTAGTTCAAACATTAACTGATTAGAATACTTGCATGGAGTCTAGCAACATTAGTTTGTTTTAACCTTCCATGAGCAGTTTAAAATAAGCCTATAGGGCCCTAAGTTTTTCTTTAGAAGAGCATCATGGACTCAGAATTTGTCCTTTGTTGATTCTTTTGGCCTTCTTTCAGTATCAATTTATGTCCTGCACTTGGATTGTATGAAGGTCTTTTGTATGTGTCACACGTTTGATTTAACATATATGATAGCCTTGGTTGTATTATTTAAGAGGCTTCTTCATAAATGGAAGTTCATAGTGGAGATAAGGTGAATACTTGTCATGGTCTTTCTTGAGCAAACACTTGATTCTGTAAATTAGCAGCACTATTTTTGACCTCCTAGTTTATGAAAATTTGTCTACTTGTGCAAATGCTTTGACTTCCAACTTTTTTTTGTCCTTTTTAGCCCCAGAGGTTTTACATTTTAGACTTCTGGTGTAACAACTGGTAGAACGTAACAACAATTATTTTAGAAGGTATTCTTCTGCTATTCTGCATTCCTTCCACTATTATGTTTCATTTACGTTGTTCCTTAGCACAAAAATAAGCTTAACTGTGGGTTGGTTTGCAGGGAAGAGAGGTTAGCGGTTGGTTGACCATCATTCTGCTTTCTTCCACCACTTCATCTCCTTCTTGTGTAAACTTAGAAGGATCTGTGTCTGCCTGACAGTTTTAGGGGGGAAGGACAAGTCATGTGGGCATGTGTTTGTCGTGCGCCTGCACGTGTGCACTAACTTAGGAGGCTCTTTGTGTGTGTGTGTGTTTGTGCTGGTCTCTTGGTCATACGAGCGACCTTGTATTGAACCTTTGCTTCATCCAGGTTTGGGGGGTTTACGCCTTTATGGGCTGGGGAAAAAAAGGGTGCTATTTCTATTATTTAGTCAATTGCCATTGGACCGAGAAAAGGAAAGAGAAAAAAGAAATTAGAATAAAAAAGGGTCAGAGTTCCTAAGAGCATTGATTAATCTGGAGAAACATCTCTCCCATGTCCATTCAATTGTGTTATGCGAGAAAAGCTTCTAGTCTGTTTGGTATGTTACTTTGTAGGATGTTACAATGTGACCATGTTGACAACAAGTTTTACAAAGAAGGGCCAGTACAAATGCTGTCACTCGGGTATCTTTTAAAGGTCAGAACAGAAAAATAACTCTCATAGTAGTGGGTCGTTTTAGAAGAGAGAGAAAAAAAAAAAAAAAAGAATAGGATTAAGGGGATGGACTCACGCAAAGCATGTGGTCCCCAGTTTAAGGAGAATGAATAATTTTGCAGATAAAACTCGTTGGCAGGTTGTCAAATGTCTAAAATTGTAAGGTAAGTGCTAAAATTTGAACACACAAATCGAACCCTAGGAGTTTTCTGGCTGGTAGTCAAATGAAAATTCTACAAACGCGCACAACTTTTTCATGAACTGGATTTCCTCCTGCTTCTTGATCTCATTCAGTTATGATAGCCATCGTGAAGTCTTTTTATATGAGAAGCTAGTGAGAAGAACCACCAGCAAATTTTGGTTACTAAATGAAAATTAGGCATTGAAACATTGGGGCATCACCTCCATTTCCTTTCCTTGATGGCAACCAGAATTTCACCAGTAGGGCAGTACCAGAGATAATATAATAAAATGAGGAGTTCAATGAAAATGCATGCCATGGCCTGGAGTATGCACAAAGCATTTTATGGCCCATGATGATGGAGTGTTTGGATGAATTAAACTAAATCAGCTAATAGCTGGTAGAGTGATAACATGCGATATTCTTGTTGGCAATCATGAGAGAGCTCAGGCAGGGATTGTGCGCATTGCCAGCATCCATCCTTAGTTGGTGCAGACAAGGTGCTCTCTTTTCAATACTAATCAATTGAATTTTTGCAGGAGGAGGGGCCAACACTTGGTTGAATATGCTGCCATGGCATGAATATTATGCAAAACCTTTGTTATAAAAGTCTAAACCATGATGAGTGTGCCTGTTGAAGGATGATTCTAATGGTTAGGCAATTATTTGAGGTGGCTTTACATTACCTACAATTTATCTAGTTATTTTCAGTAGTATAGGATGCAATTTTTGCTTGCTCCCAGTGAAAATGTTACCCCATGGAAATCATAGCAGAAAGAGAATCACCAAGAAAAGTAGGAATCCTGTAACTTTTGTTTTGCAGTATCCAATTTTCTCAAAGGACAGCTTTTGTGTTGTGGAATAATGTTGTGAGATTGGACTACTAATCGTACGTCTGACCTTATTTCACATTTCAGAAAGGTCGTTGAGACAAGCAATCGAGATAGTTATGCTTTGAAAGCCAAATTATAAATTATCCTCTGCCAAGTTTTTAATGCCGGGATTTAATGTCTCCTGCGAGACAAAAATAGCCAGAAATATGTGAGAGATACGGCAAAAAGAAAGTTTGAGTTGAGTTAGGAGTATTATTCCTTCACTTTGCTTGAATCTCCAAAATCTTTCTATGAGAAAAGTGATAATCAAAGCAAGATGCTGAATCCAATTAGCCAGAGCATCTTTGAATCGAAAAGTAAAGTGCATGGAATAAATAAAAGGATCAAAGTAGTAGTGTGATCAACTTTTAAGATCAAGAAAGGAAGGCATGCAGGAGGCAGTATGGATCACCTTTTAGGTCCTGATTCAATACTTTTGGAAGCGCAGTGCAGGCATTATTAACTAGCTCATCCTATCCTCTAGAACCAGAAGGGTGGGTGGTCCTCCTGTCCCCAATACAGGCACTATTTATGCTTTCCCTTTGTCTTTCCAGGATGAAGATTGATTTAGGAAACTATCCTCTTCCTATATCCTTCCTCCTTTGCCTTCTCCTCCTTTTTATTTTATTTTATTTTAATTTTTCCTACGTACGAGCTCTAAGTTTCTGACCCTTGCACTCATTTACCAATTTTTTGTATAAAAAATCTATATATATATACATATTTATCTATACTATATATTATAACAAAATGATAGAAATTCTTTGAAGCTGAAAGTTTTAATTCTATTTTCTCACATTTTTTAATTATTATAATACAAAAATACACATGTCTTGATACTTTTGGTTGTTTCGAATTTATTTATTTTTTACTTCAAATTTCATTCTCTTTTATCACTTATTCTATATGGTAAGTTTTTAAAATTTTCTTCAATTATACTCTTTACATAGAATCTTTAAAAAATATATTAAATTTCTATAATAGGCAGTATATATGTAAAAAAATATTAATAATGTTATTACCCATCATTCATACCTCCTTAAAAAAGTTTCAAAAGTAATAATAATCAAAATTTTCTTGATACTATTAGTTGTTTTAAACTTATTCTTTTTATTTCAAATTTTCTTCTAGTTTGTCTTTTCACTATAAATCAAAATTTTCTTGATGCTATTACTTGTTTCAAACTTATTCTTTTTATTTTAAATTTTATTCTATTTTGTCTTTTAGACTATATGGTAAGTTTGTCAAATTTCTTTCAATTATGCGCCTTAAAACTATTTATACTATATGGTAGCTCCCAATTTAATTTTTACAAAATTTTCATTTTTAATAATATTAAATTAACACGTGTTGTAGTTTAATTGGTTAGACTAAAAACTCTCACTAATCTATACTATATATTATAGCTGAATGATAAGAAGTCTTTCAAACTGAAAGTTTCAATCCTTTTTTCTCCAAATTTTAATATTTTAAAAACATAAAATCCAAGTGTCATATTCTTATTGATTCCTATTAATTGATTTATTATTTATTCTAATCTTCATAAATGCTATTCAATGATAGTTATGGTGGCATTTTTAAATTTCTCTAATTATAATCATCCTAAAGAATCTTTATTAATCATAAAAAAGATTTTAAATTTCTAAAATAGAAATAACATGTCACTAAATTCTTAGGATTTTGTTTATATGCAATATATATTTCAAAATATCATTGTATCTTTTTATCCTTTTTCTTATTTCTTCTTAAATCTATATCTATACTATATATTATAGCAAAAAGTTGTTAGGTCATTGAGCTTGAAAGTTTTGACTCATTTTTTTCAAGTTTTTGAATTTAAAAAATAAAAAAATACACATGTCATGAACTCATTGGTCATTTAATTAATATGATAATGTTTTTTAACATACTATTTTTTCAATATAAAAGCTTTGAACGTTCAAGATAATATTCAAAATTTACATAAACATGTTATTATTTATTTTTTAAAATCAATATGTTAACTAAATCTAATAGTCTTTCTAAATTCCTAAAATATGATGTCTTTCCAAATATATTCTAGCTTTCTTACAATTTAGTTTTTAGTTGAATTTGTATTTATCTACATATGAATTTTTCAATTGATTATATTTACTCAAATCTATACTAAATATTATAGTAATACCTTGTTAGGTTTTTAAAGTTGAAAGACTAATTCAATTTTCTTAATTTTTTTTAATTTTTTTAAGTATTAATAGTATTGGTCTAATTAGAAACTTTATCTTTTATTCATATGATTAGTAATTTTTTTTACCAAAACTTAGTTAATCTCCTATTAATTTAGAATTTTTTTACATAAATTTAAAAAATACTAGAACTCATTTTAAAGTTTCTTAAAATGTTTCTTTTATAATTTTAGAAAGATATTCCTTTAATTAAGAAATGTGAAATTTTTTATTCAATTCCAATTAATTTATCTTTTTAGAAGGACAAAAGTAATATTTTATATTTGTTAGGAAGTCTTTGAATTGAAAGTTTCAATTTATATTTCAGAGATTTTTAATTTTTAAAAATATAATATATATGTGTCATACTATTATTAATTATATCTAAATTTTTATTTATTTCTTCTAAATTGCGTAAAAAAAAAAATCAATCAATTGATATAATAGGTAGGATTGTCAAATTTTCTTTAATTATGAGCCTTTCTTAAAAATCGTTCCTTAAATTTCTAAAATAGAAAGGACACATGTTGTTAACTTCTTTTTGAATAAAATAAAATGAATAGACCTATAATAAAATTATTTATTCTTTTATTCATTTAAACTTACTTTTTTTTTTCAAATAAGATGCACAAATATAGGTACAATATACCAAGTAAGCCACATGTTAAAATTTACATATCTATATGTGTCTGTTAAAGATATGTATTATTTTTGTTTTCTCTTTTTGTATCGACTCTTTACACATGGATAATTTCATAAATCGTTATGTGCTTAGACAACAATATGTTTATACTACCCAATCTAAAACAAAACTTTGGACATAATAGTTTTAATATATATATAAAGCTGAATTAGATATAATAATATAATTGAAACCTATTTATTTATGATTGAGTCATGTATAATCCTAATTTAAACGTGACATGAATAATCAAGTTAATTGCTTTTCTTTAACCTTTAATATTTTAGGTCAACTATTTAATGAAGATCTATTCATGTAAAAATGCATATTCACAATATTAAATATATTAACATACTCAATCTTATTAAATTATTTGTTATATTTGTAAATTTTATAAATGCCAAAATATTTTAAATAGAAAATTTATTTTCAAACTATTTCTTTTCTTTTTATTCATGTGCACTGCTACTTCACATATATTTTAGGGGCTCTGTAAAGGGAGTAAGGTCCTGTCAGTAAATCTTTGTTTATAAATATAGGAGAGTGGAAAAGCTAAAGAAGCTTTTGTGTCCGTCCTTTGTATGTCATGATATGATACGACATGATTAGGATTTATCAAAAATAAAAAATAAAAATGATGTGACATGATTAGGGCTCATACTTGTATACATCAGTGCTGGCCAATGGCCATGGGATTAGGTCATTTATTTATATGGCTTTCCCTTATTATTCCCATGTGCATGAACTGATTGATTTATTATTTCTTTCTCCATTTGCAAGTCCCTATATTTTTCCTAGATTGCTATCATTTTCCATTTTTCTATTTCATAAAAATATGTATCCATTCAAAGAAACCCCAAATGGGGCTCAAACCCCACCTTAGATGTCCCTTCAAAGACTTATCTAATAGTAACTCTTACAACTCACAAAAAGCCTTTTAAATTAAAAACAAAAAGTATTTAATACAGTGGTGGGTGTTATCACATCATTTTATTTGGCATGATATCACATTCCAACCAAACAAATTAATTCACAAGGGTATAATAAAATCGTTGTCATCAAGAATGTCGCCTGATTTTAGGATAGGTTTGGAGTCACGTTGTGCCGAAAGATGAATTTGAATGTGGTCGGACTTGCTGTGTTGAAATTTTGAAGAAGAAAAGAAACTTTGGAAAATATTGTTGTACCTTCATCCACATTCCTTTATTTTTTTTTTTCATTTTTGAGAATTTTGGCACAATTAGGAAAGATATGGAAACTATTTTACTAAAAGAGAACAACTGTTTCTTAAATTTGGTAATTAGGACAAGTTTAAACTTATGCTATAGATTTTTGGATTTAGATTCTCTTCGTTCCATGATTTGGAATGCAGATCTCTATTTTATAATCAATGGACTTGATAAAATCGTATCACATGTTTTACAAAAATTACGTCGTTTTGAATTAAAATTGATTTCTTTATTCATAGTTACAAAATTATTTATTTTTAAATAAATTTTAAGTCAATTGATGTAGGCTCTTTATTTATTTTTTATTATTTGACGTGTCAATACCTCAATTAATGAAATGGAGATATCTATTCTAAATAGAGAGATCCAAATCCCAAATTTTTGCTCCAAGTATAGCAATTAGAAGCAATGTCAAATAATAAAACCAAAGTCTTATCCTCACTCTTAGCTGGATTCACAAAATTTCAGAATATGCAAAATAATTATTGTAACCTCATCTTCTCTCTTCCATGTTTCGAACTATACTCTCGTCAACAAAAGAGGAAACTTGGTTAAACATATATATATATATATATATATATGACAAGGCAAGCTTGGAATTTAACACTTTCCCCAATCTCACTCTGTTCCTTTGTCACTTGAGTCAATGTCGAAGGGGCATTCATTAATATTGTCTTTGATCACCCCTGTGGTCGAATGATAAGTTCTTGTATTTTTTAGGGGTGAAGATTATATCAAAAAACTTGAAACCTTGTTGTTCTGGATTTGGTACTAAAATCCGAACCAAGCTGACCGATATAAATGAATTATTATATTAAACTTAAGATGCAAACAAAGTCACGGGACGAACCCCTACTTCAATCTTAATACAGTGGCCCACTCCAGAGTATAATCCTCATTCTCATTGCAGAAACCATAGCTTGAGGTGAGTTTAATGGGTGTATTCGAAACACACCTAACATGAGACACATTAGTTTGTGAAAAATGAAAAAAAAGGGTGACATGATACTTTTTGAATAATATTATTTTCCTTTGAAAGGGTCTAAATGGAAAGGAGCTAGCCCAAAAACTGGTTTGGTGCTGTTGCATGTGGGTATGAGATGCTACAAACAAATAAACAAAAGAGAAGCACCTAACAACACATGCATACGAATGCCCTTTACAGATTCTTTTTCAGCTTTGTATCTGTATATGTAAGTATATATTTATTGTTATGTTGTCCTAAGGGCTGCTCGCACATGATCTGGTCTAGTTTCCACCAAACCTCAATCATTGAGACAAACACAGAAAATGTAAAAAAGAAATGCTTTAAAATAAATAGTTTCTTCCTTGTCTCATTCTTCTCAAGGACTAAGAGATAAAAGCTTTACTAAACAACATTGATTAATAGTAGTTTTGCAAGTTAATACTAAATTTTGCAAAAAAATCTAGTATTAATAAATTTCTCAAATTAATTAATTAAAACTACCAAAAGCAAACAAATAAATAAATGAGAAAATGGTGTTCCGGATGCATGTGTGGGATATTGGTATAACCCAGAAAGCTAATAGGCAGAGCAAAGAGGTCCTGTCTGAGCCTATATATTGATCAAACTGAAGTTTGGATTTCTTTCTATTTCTTACTACATTATAGGAGGAGTCCCATAGAGAATAATGTCAGAGTTCTTTGCCTTCTTTATTTTCAGAGTTCAAACAAAGCATTAGCTCAATTAATTACTGTTCATGCATGCAGCTGAAACCATACGAATTTTTAAAGCCAACTAAGGAGTTGTCTCTCTCATCTTTGCTGTTGAACTTATTATTTATATCAAGCAGCCCAACCTCAAGGCTCCTCTTTAAAAACATGGTTCTCTCCTTTTTTTTTTGACAAATATTTCAAACAGACCCTTACAAAGAATGGAAACAATGTGGGTCCAAATAACTGGTGGATCTGGTGCTTCTTTCTACTCTCGATCAGATTTAGATGGCTCAGTCTCTCACCATGTAGTTAAGCTAATATACTGTAGTGGGCCCCCTGAAGCCAACATGATACTGCCTTTATTTATTTATTTATTTTCGGAAGTGGGCCTGGACTTTGTACCATAAGACTAGCGCAGGGTTGGCGTGGTTCGGATCAAGGGAATGACTATGGTTCGGATAGATGACTCGCTTTACTATGCTTCTAATAGTGAGGGTTTGACATATGAATAAGTAGTTTCTAGTAATAAGAGTTTAGCGTATGAATAAGTAAGTTAGGAGAGAGTTATAAAAAAAAATATAACTCAAAGTAAGTTAAGGTGAGAAAAGATTTTAAGTCTTTCGGTCTTGACCCCATTCTGATTATACCATAAATACTCTTATTATAAATTACCTTTCCTTCATATAAGTAAATTTTAGGAATGTAGCACTACATTTTATTTTTTGAGATTTAGTATCTTTCCTTTTGTCAATTTTATATTGTATCTATATTTGTATTATTTATTTTATTTTTATTTTTAGAGAATTATTTTTTACTTTTACCTATACCTAATTAAGTGGGGTAGGGAGGTTTACTCTGCCTTGGGTTTGGGATAAGGGGCGAGGTAAAAAATTTTAATTAAAAGGGGTAGGATTTAGCTTAATTCATTCTAAACGTGTCTTATTGTCAGCTCTATTATGATGTCTTGATTTACCGTGACGGTGCTTACCACGTATAACGATGTTATGGTAGCTACAGTCATATTTATTGCAAGTTTTCTTTTTTATAACCAAAATTACCTCTATTTTTTCAATGATGTGTATTCCATGGTCAATTTTTTCAAAATCTTTTTTAATCTAATATTTGAGATTCCACGAGTACGGAAACCGTGAGAACACCTATGATTACTGTAGAAATCTCCTTGTATGAAAAGACAAATATCACACTCCTATTGTAAGTAGTAACTTATTAAACTAATAACTCAAATGCAAAGTTAATTTAACTGATGTCGAAGGTACAAGTGTGGTGGTATGCCACTGGCCAGGGAGATTTTTTTGGGGCATTCCTTAGTTCTCAAACAATTGTTCAAGCTCTATAGGAGTAGCCTAATTATCCGTTCACAAAATAAAGGGAACATTATAGTTATTAATCTCATAACGTACTGGTCGGTATCAGGCGATACGTACTGTACTAGTTATGAAATGATATCAATAAATGTGAGTTTCGTATTGATTAAGATACTAGTTAATACTAGCCGATATTGGTGCTACCGATCGGTACCAACTAATACTGAATTTACTAGATGGTATGAATTTTGTGTAATTTATTTTAAAATAATTTAATTTTATTGTATTTTGTTGATAATTGTCTATTAAAATTTATGTTAGACATATACTAGACAATAATATGTCTTTTAAGTATTTTTAAATATATATTTATTGTATAACACATTTATATTATGTTAAAGTGATTTAAAGTTAAATAATATTTGTGAGAAGTAATGTCAAATTTTATGAGTGAATATTTTGTAAATAAATATATATTTTGTAAATATATAATATTTATAGCGATACATTCGAAACGGTACACGATATTGCACTGGTATCGATACATATCGTACCAATAGTAAAAACGGTATGTTGACTGGTACGATATTGATAACTATGTTATATACAGCGCCAATTATAACAGTAGTCCCTGTAGTTTTTTCTTAGTTTCACTTTGGTCCTTTTAATTCTAATTTTGACAAATATGCCTTTTAATTTTGAATCTTGTCCCTAATTGATCCAATATAAACTACCCGTAAGCATAATGGATGGAAAAGGATCATGTGCTGCGCACTTGGCCAATTTCCATGGGCAAACATGTCATTTCCCTCCTTCACGCCCTAAATCCCTCCATCTCTCCTTTACATGCGATTTGTTACTTAATAGATGATAGATATATACATATATTTGTAAGCACCCTGTTTTTGCCCGCTCTGCAATATCCGTCCTGACAGAACTCCCTTTCAAAACTCCATAAGCACATTCAAGCTCAAATCAACTTTCAAATCCTGATCCAATCAGGCAACCGTTTCTCGGGCCCGTTGGGCCCAATAGAGGCCTAATAATCAAACCTGCCCGTTGGGCCTCCAGGCACGTCTTGAGAAAGTTCAAAATCTCTCAAGATGGTAAGTCCGTCTTTCCAAACTGTTACTAAACAGTTAGGCGTACTCAGCACACCATTTTGTCCAACTCCAGTTCAATTTCGGCTAACTCCAGTCAAAATGACCATTTTACCCCTAGATGCCCTAGCGCAACACAAATCCCACCGAACAATGAAAGACTCTCCCGAGATCATCCCTGAATGACCCGGCATGCTTAACATGACACTCCGATCCATTCCTGACCATTTCCAACCGAAACTAGCTAAAATGACCATTTTGCCCCTAACAACCCAAACGCGCCCCAAAACAACACTGGTCTTAGGATATCAAACAGCGGGTCTTGTCATACACCCCTGTTTAACCTAAGGAGGACCTTACGACGCTAAACACCCACGACTCGATAAAAGTTTCCTAGAGCGTCTCATAGACGCTCCGCCTAAATTACCTTTTTCCCTGATTCCCTGATTATAACGCACCATCAAATGACTTGAGAAATGCGTAAACCAGGGAATTCCCGCAAGCTCGTTCATAGGTCTTTCCATCGATATAGCTCGATCGGATAGATCACTTCCCAAAGCTCTTCATCGTATGGCTCGAAAACTACAACTTTTGGCAACCGCTAGAGTGTCTCACAGACGCTCTGCCTATATTGACTTTTTTTTCCAATTCCCTGATTACATCGCACCGTCAAACGACTTAATAAATGAGTAAATTAGAAAATTTTCAAAAATATTTTCAGAGTACTTTCCATCGGTACGGTTTGATTGGAAAGGTCGCTTCCCAAAGGCCCGAATCATGCAACACAAAAATAGCTACTTTCAAAACCCCACGTAGCGTATCACAGATGCTCCACAAAGATGTAATTTTATGCATATTTTCAGAGACAATATCCCACACTTTTGAACACCATTCCAGATTCTCGAAAACACGAAAGTTCACGAGAGACCCTAGGAGAACACCCCGGGTGCAACCGATTCCTCTGAAACCTTCCCGGTTGGCTCAATTATTGTGACAAAGTTTAAACGAACACTTCCGGTGACGGAGCGTATGCTACATGCGCTCAGATTTTGATCAAATCGACCAAAGTTCAATCAACCATCAGGATTTAGCCAGTAATATGGGTGTGAAACCCGATTAGTTGAATTACATCTTAAACATAGTTGAATTAGCTTATTTAATTTAATTTACATCTATTGCATGGTTAATTATATATTGTGTGTGCCACTTGTATCATTTTATTAGTGGTAAGTTAAATGGTGAGTCATTAGTGAGTGAGTATAATAAGTGGGTGTATAAAATACCTAAGGGGGGTGAGATATATTATTGTATCTCTAGTGAAGTGAAGTGAGAGGAAGAGAGGGTGTCGGTGAAGAGAAAGAGGGAATGATGACAAAAGGGGACAAGGAGGCAAATGAAGAAAGAAAAGAAAGAAAAAGAAAGAAAAAAACAAGAATGGTGGGGGGTGAGTGGCCTAGCATGATGAGAGAGAGAATAGACGAAAAATAGCTGCCATTATAGAGAGAGAGAGAGAGAGAGAGAGAGAGAGAGAGAGAAGCTTGGAGAGAGAGGGAGCAATCGGTGGAAAAGAGGAAGAAGAAGAAAAGAGGGGAAAAATCTCTTGCACTTTGTTTTCCTCATCTAAGGTGAGTATCATGCTAGTTTCATCTTATTTTCTCTAAATATTGCATGTTGTATGAGTCATGCCATGGAATGAGGAGGATGGAGGTGAGATCTTCCATGGTAAAAACTTAGAATCACCCATGGCAGCCATAACAGAGTATTCTCTATGAAAAAGCTACTGTTTGGAGACATTTTGACCTAGCTAAAAATTTTATTTGTAGCTAAATTTTTTAACATTGTAAGTGAGAGTTATGAGGATCATTTGAGATTTGGATTCACTTAAGAATGTTGTAATTTTGAATTATGGTGAAATTTTGAAATGGGCTTGTCTCTGCAGATTTTTATGCCTGGATCTGCCCAAATCTGTAACCTCTGGTTTGACAGAACATTTGACCAAGTTAGAGTAGCCCAAATATTATGAAATTTTTACTGTATCTAGGAGTAAGTTTAACGATACTCTGTACTAAATTTCAGGTCATTTAGATGTCGTTTACCTATATTATTAATTTATCAAAGATAGACCATCTACTGTTGAATTCGAGTTTCTACAACACTGCCATGTTTTAGAAAATACCAAATAAATATTTAGGCATGTTAAAAAAAATGTAAAATTTGGTCTGGATACTCTTTGAGATGTCTATGTTGTATTTATAAAGTTTTAGAATTTTTGGGCATAAGCTCACGAAACTATGTCCAGATTATGAAGCCTGTGTCAGTTTTGGCATATTAGAGGACTTGGTGTATTTTGGTATTTTTCAGCTCTAGTTTTACATTGGGAGTGTGATTGGGATTAGTATATGGTAGTTCTAATGCATAATTTCAGTGTTATAACTTATTTGGAGTATAGAAATTATATTTATGATTATTGGAGTATACATTGAGTTTTCTAAACTAATACGGTTGTGGTGATAGGAGCTAATAGAGAGCAAGATCCTTCAACGTCAACCCAGAAGTGATCTTTGACATAGTGTGTGTGCGGTGACAAGTAGGATTTAAGATAATCTCATTCATATTGAATGACTATAATTGTTGTACTAGTATGAATATTAGTGTTATTTGTAATAGTATCTATATTGGTATTAATTGTGAGATTGTGGGACCATAGGATAATCTTATTCATATAGAAGTGAATATATTCCTTGTATTATTATCTATATTGATGTTAATTGTGGGATTTTGTGATAATCTTATTCACGTTGAATGCATTATTTGTTTTGTATATGTATAGTGGTGGTGAATGCATATGAAGTGTTGAAAGTGTTCATATATGAGGTGAAATTGGTATTTATATCTATGAGAAGTTCTGTGGAGACATTAATGATTCTATATATATGGTAATATTGCATACCATCCATATTGTATGCCTTGCATTGCACTGGAGAGAGTTAACCACGGTGGGTTAACCAAGACTTAGTCACGGTGGACTAGCCTAAGGATGCCACGGTGGGCATTCCTTGATAACGCGTCATCGATATATTGGGCCAACATTATCTAAAATTACACGCACATGTGGGTGATACATTCATTGCATTGAGGCATCCACGATATATCTATTGATCACTTTTACCGTGTACACTATAGGTGTTTATTACCATTCTCTATGAATTTGATTATCTATCATAAGCACGTTGACAATTACCTTACACCCACACAGACTGTCTTGACAGGTAACTTAGAGATGACGGTTTGGTTCACTGCAGTCTTGGTCCTTACCGTGTTGGCAATCATGTCGATGTCAGGATGTCGAGTCTCGGGGCTTGGAAGAGCTCCATTATCTTACTTTCAGTTTCATGGCTGTATTTTATATGAGACGTTGGGTTTTGGTGTTATGTTTTAACTTGGTATAATGGTAAAGAATTTTGTAAAATGATGTTGATTATTTTTCTAGTGGTAATGTATTTCCTTTGGAGATTTTATTATATTTTCCTCATTGTATTGTTTTTCTAGTATATTCCGCTGCGTTCTTTTATTTTCGAGTATATGTTGAGGTGTTGTTCACATGTATGGTGACCTGTGCGATTACGTCTCACCTAATGTGACATAATTAATGTCTAATTGGGTTGGGGGTGTGACAGCTTGGTATCAGAGCTGTGGTTTGTATTAGACATATGTTTCATAGCCTGGGTTCTATACTAAAGCTATTATATAGAGTTGGTGTCTAGAGTGCAGTGAACCGTAGGGTGTTGTCAGTGTTGGTTAGGTCGTTAAGGAATGTGTGGTCTATATATATGTTGTACTTATTCTGATTTGGTGATAGAAAGAATGGCACAAAGGGATTTAGTTGGAGTAATGGAAGGGGAAGATTCAGCAGCTTCAGTCAGGGGTGTGGAGCAAGGAGAGCATGGACCGTATGTTTAGAATCAACTTGATGCAACCGACCGACTTGCAAATTTGATGGCACAATATATAGAAGCTCAGGTGGCAAGATCGGCACCAAGGAGTACGACCTTACACGAGCAATTCATGAAGTTAAGTCCGCCAGAATTTATGGAAACAACCGATCCTTTGGTAGCTGAGGAGTGGCTAAGAAAGCTGAAAACTATATTTGAAGTGATGGGGATTCTTGATGAACAAAAGCTATCACTATCCACCTTTATGTTAAGAGGTAAGGCACAAAACTGGTGGGAAGCCACAAGACGAATGACAAATGCTCAACCTGGAGGAGTACTGATCACGTGGCAACGCTTTATGGAAATATTTAATGATCAGTACTTTGCCCTCATTTACCGTTACCAGAAAGAGCAAGAATTTATTCTTCTAAAGCAAGACAAAATGTCAGTGGTAGAATATGAAGAGTAGTTCACGGTTTTGTCTCAATTCGCACCTGACTTGGTGCGTACTGAAGGTGCTTAGTGTAGAAGGTTTCAACAGGGACTAAAGTTGTCAATCCGCTCTCGAGTTTCTGCATTTGAACTCACTAGATATGGGGACCTAGTGAACAAAGCCAAGATTGTGGAATTGGATGTGAAAGAGATGACTGGGAGACGAGAACAATTTAAAAAGGGGAGATTTGATTCTAGATCTGGTACTTCATGACAGAGACCTTCAGAATCTGCTCCAACTGTGGACCAAGGACGGGTACAATGCAATCTTGGATCGGGCGGTTTGTGATTTAATAACGTGAGAAGCACAGGAAGTTCTAGGGGCCGAGCAGCTTCAAGACCACCAGGAAGGTCTACCAGTTTGAGACCTTTGGGGAGTAGCACTGGGGGCATCATTTGCTACCGATGTAGGACTGAGGGGCATATTGTGAGAGATTGTCCAGTGCCATGGACCGACAAATGCTATCAGTGTGGACAGTCGGGTCACATAACACGAAATTGTCCTCGGAATCTTGCAGCAGCATCATCAGTGGGTAATGTGGCGAATGGAGATAGGGGAATAATGGGGGCTGCTCAAAATGGGCCAGCTATGACACCGGAACCTCGCACTCAAGCATGGGTCTATGCCATGACGATGAGAGATGTACAGGCTACTCCTAATGTTGTGACAGGTACGTTATTTGTGGTTGATAAAAAGGCATATGTGTTGTTAGATCCGGGTTCCACACATTCATTTGTTTCTATTGCATTTAGTATGCATTTGGATAGACCATGTAGTTCATTGTCACAACCTTTACTTATGTCTACACCGGTGGGAGATGTGATAGTAGTAGACAGGGTATATAAAGATTGCGTGGCGAAGATTGGGGGTAATGAGTTGACAGTTGACTTAATTCCGTTAGCTATTCATGACTTTGATTTGATATTGGGTAATGTGACATAATTAATGTCTAATTAGATTGGGGGTGTGACAATTGGTGCCATGTGGCATTATGGTAATAGAACAGTATTGGCGCATGTGTTACATATGCCAGGACTAATTTTGGCCAAGCGCATGTAACACATACGCCAACCTCCTCCCAGGTTGCCTATAAATACAACCACCCCCTTTGCATATTGCAGAACTAAAAATTGGTGCGAAGCTCCGCTGAAATTATTTCAGAACCTCGAATTTCTATATACATTCTACTCCTCCAATACTTAGGCTAGATTCCACCTCCTTCTAGCCCATACACTTCACTTACATAGCCAGATACACCATTAAACCCCTATTTCCAGCCCCTCAAGCCTACTTGAAGCCATCCAAGTTCAAGTCAAGGCATCCATAGAAGATTACAAAAGTATTAAAGGCAAAAGGTGGTATTTCGTTTACATTTTTGTCATCCCCCACTCTTCTCTTCTCCCTCTTAGCCTACTTAGACTATTCTCTATTTTAATCCCCATCTTCAAACCCCCTTTTTTGCATGCTTGAAGCCAAGAGGGCTATTAGTTCATGCCTAGAGAAAAGCTAGTGGGAGCCACTGTGTAGAGGGATCTTTCACTAGCCTACTTTAAGATGGTATGCCCTAAGAGCCCCTTGATTATGTGGTGTAGCCTAAAGCCTTGTATGTATTCATGACCCTCTTGCATTTTGCTTCTTGATCATGTCTTGTATGCTTGGCTTCATTTTCATGTTTATAACCATGCTCTACAAAGCTTGCATTATTCTTATTTCCATGCCACTTTCAAGCTCCATATTCCTTTTAAAAGGGTTTTAAGAGTTTGTCCCTTGAAGCTTAGGATGAGATTCCAAGAAGTCATGTCTTAAAAAATCCCCATTAACCCCCTTACTCACACCTTTGCATCCTTGCATTCCAATTTGCATAAAAATAATTTTCAAACCCTCTAATTCCCAAAGTTTCTAGTATCTTAAGTTTAGTAGTTGAAATGGTCCCATGAAACCCTCTCTTAAGTGGTCTCCCTTTTATATTGGTCATAGGAGCCCTAAATTGTTGGAATGGTTCCTTTTCTTTTATTCTTGCACAAAAGTGATTTGCAAACTCTTTGATTTTCAAGGTTTCTATTCTCTCAAGATTAGTGGTTGGAATGGCCCTATGGAACCACCTCTTAAGTGGTCTTCTTTTATATTGGCCATAACTTCTTAGAATGGTTCCCTTTGGAAAATGGTTTCCAAAATCTTTTTCTCAAAAATGGTTTTCAAATATTCATCCTCTCCATCTTTGCATTAAAAGTGGTTTTCTAAAAGGTTGTCATCATTGTATTGATTCTTGAAATCCATACTCTTGTCAGGATAAAGGTTATAATAGTCCCAAGGAAACCTTCTTTGGAATGGTTTTCAAACTACCAACCATACAAACCATACTCTTGACTAGAGTAAATTTTTATTGAAATGATCTTCAAAAAGGTTGTCTACCCAAAATCCTTTGCATAATATGATTTTTTTTTCAAAACTCTTTCTAAAATGCATTAAACCACATTTCAAAACTATCTTCCAATCCAACCCTTGGTTAACTTGACCCTAGTTGTCCAACCTTAGGTTAACTTAACCTTAGTTGTCCAACCCTAGGTTAACTTGACCCTAATTGTACAACCCTAGGTTAACTTAACCCTAGTTATCCAACTCTAGGCTAACCTAACCCAAATTCGTTAACTTTAATTCACCCTTAACCTTAGGTCAACCCAACCTAAGTTAGTATACTTCAAGATTCCAACTCATGAAACCCTTTTAAATGATCTTTCTATTTAAAATTATTCTCATGACTAATTTTTCCAAAACCTTCTACTCTCTTGAGATTTCAAAAACCAACTCCATAATCTTTTCAAATACTCCTACGCTCTATCTTTAAATTATTTCCAAACATGTTTTCAAGAATTCACAACCCTAAGGTGTCCTTACCCCTCTAATGGTTAGGGATCTTAAGGGACGGTGATACATTAAGTACAATCTCTAAGGTTGTCCATATTAGGTTTTCAAAGCCATAGGTTTTTAAAAACTACTTTCAAAAAGCTTTTTCAAAGACAAGTTCACAAGGGTGTTTCCAACCCCAAACTATACATCCAAGATCTTCAAAACAATACCTCAAAATATTTTCAAAACTCTCTCGAGTTATTTCAAAAGCACTTCCAAAACTCCCTTGAGTTGTTCCAAAAACATTTAAAAACACTTCAAAACCCCCCCTTCGAAAAATTCAAAGCTCTATTTCAAAATACTCCAACATTCGATTTCAAATCAAGATTCTTAAGTCATTTTCTAAAAACCTCAAAGTGTTTTCAAAACCTTCAAAAGGCCCTAAAGCGCCTATTTTCCATCAGGCTCTTGCCCAAACTACAAATGACCTTATTCTCGCTAGATGAGATACGTAGGCAACCTATGATGGTGCGGTCATAACTTTTACTTCAACTCCAATCCTCTTTTCAAAAACTTCAATCAATTTAAAGTTTTCATTTCAAACTCCTACAAAACTGTCATGTTTTCAAACTTCTTCCAAAACTTGCATCATGCATCATTCATCCGAAAAGTGATGACTAAACCATGTTTTTAAAATTCTAAAGTGGATATTAAGTGGATAACGGTAACCGGTTATTGTAGTGAGTGAATAAAGGGTGATTAGACATGCAGGTACCGAAAGGGTCGGGTAGGGTGATGATCTTAGGATATCTTCCTACACGTAACCAACCCCCGAACTATAGATTTCTGTTTTCGAAAGAGCAAATGGAGTTATTTTTCAAAAAAAGGGCTTCAATACTCTCAAAGGTTGCCAAACAACCTATTTTTCTTAAATACCCTCTAATCAAATCAATTTTCAATTCAAATTTAGTCGTACTCGTCCTTCTAGAAAGATGAATTTTAGTAATAGAATTTCGTGCTTTGTCTTCGAGTTGAAAGGACTTGGACCCAAAAATTGAGGCACGACAATTGGCGACTCTACTGGGGACACTTAGAGGGTTAGGCCATTAACATGTCCATTCACCCTTCACTCACTCAGAATCTCCGATTACTTTGCTCAGTTTTATCCACTTTTAGAATCTTTCCAAGTTTCCAAATAAATTTTATTCTCCAAAACAATTTTCAAATAAGTGTCATCATTTGCAATCATTGCTTACATTCATGCTCTTGCACTGACCATCCATTTTATCTTGCATTGAGTTTTTCAAAGAGTTGCTAACTCTTTGTATTTTTCTTTTGTAGGTGGACCTTTGTTCACATTTTATTTCATGTCTTATTTATTGTCATGTATGTGAATGAATGGATATGATGTGATGTGTGTTGTTGGGTCCTTTCCTCAATTTTTAAAAATTTCACACACACTTGGTGCACTCACTTGCATTTGCATTTTGCATATCTTACCTAGTTACTACCATTCTAGATAAAAGGGGGAACAGTATATTGACTGTGGGCGGAGGCTGTGTCAGTTTCTCAGCCTACGGTCTCTTGATAGTTCCCCCGTTCGAACCACCAACCAAAGTTAGAGTTCACCCTTTCAGGGGTGGAAGCCGGAGGTTTGAAGGTTCGGGAATCGAGCTTTCTTAGGAAGCATTAGTAAACCCCAACCTCATGCTCATGTAACACCCCATGCATAGCCGAACTTCTGTTAGATTTAGGACACACGCGTCAATTTCAAAACCAAGGAGGAAGGGCAACCGCTTTATTTTCCTTTATATATTATGCTCAATTCATGCTATTATGTTATTTATTTCTTGCCATTTTATTATGTATATATCCTTTCGCATTATAATTGCTCATGCATCAGAATTCATTTCAAGACAAGAGTTTCCAAAGTAACTCAACTTGTTACATCTCCATGCATCTAATCAACCCCTAAAGAAAGGCCCAAAGACCTTTTTGCTCAAATCAAGCCAACCCAAAACTTCTAAGGGTACTAGATGACTCTAAGGATTCATGGCATGCATCGAAGTCATCTTATAAAGAGGGGCCCTAATCCCTCTTCGCTCATAGAGATAGGGTTGCCAAGAAGACAAGGGGCAATCCGAAAGCATGGTCTCTCATTGACCTCCATTAAAGAAGGTGAATCCGAAGACTCAAGAATAGTTTAGGATTTCAAATGTAAAAAAGAATAGGCGAAAGTCTCGAGAAAAATGTTCCCCTTCCCCTTCAAATGTACTTTCAATTCTATGTATAAAAAAAAAATCAAATGCAATAAAACTGTCCTTTCTACTTTCATTGAATGAATGTATGAATGTATGAATGAATGAATGAACAGGCTTGCACAGGTACAAGATTGCATATAGGGGCTACCCTCTATCTCCAAAAAATGAGCCAACACATCATGCTTAGTCCCCCTCTCAAAGTAAGGGCACCCCTAGGGCATACATTGCATAAAAGTTTCCAATCCCAATGCACTAACTTCTCCTTTTTGTTTTCCTTTTACATTCTCATTATTTTTTTTCCCTTACCTACAAAGGTCAAAAAAACCAAAGGACCAAGCAAGGACAAAAAGGGGGTATTCTAAACTGCCAATTCATTATTATTATGCTGCTCATGTATTAGGCTCATGCATTAATATACATCCCAGGACAAGAGTTCCAAGAAACTCAAGTTATTGCAATCTCATGCATTCAATCAACCGTAGAGAGAAAGGGATGATCCAATCTTATGCTAATCAAACCTACCTAAACCCTAAGGGTTTCACCAACCCTAAGAATTCATAGCATGCATAGAACCATATCTTAAGAGAGACCCAAGTGTCTCTCCGTCCATGGAAGCAGGATTGCCTAAACAAAGAAGTATCAACTAGCCTATGCCGAAGAGGTATTGTATTGCACAGAGGGGCAAAACCCCACCTCCAAAATGGACTCAACATCATGCCTAGGTTCCCTAAAAAAGGAACCTCCATAGGATATGCATTGCATAAAATCTTCAACTCCACATGCTAACTGCATTTTGCTTTTCTTTTTCCAGGTCCAAGAGCATAGTCAAACTGATAGAATCCCTCCAGCACCCCTCCCAATACATAATTTATGCAAAACCATGACCTCGACACCATGTTGCCACTCCACCATACCTCAAACTCCTGAAGCCATCCTTGTATAATTAGATGACACATATGAAAAATAGAGTGTGAAGAACGCCAACGTGATACCAAAACTAGTCTAAGGGGTTTATTTTGAAAAAGGGGGATTTCTTTCAAAACCATCTTTTAATTTTCAACTCGAATTTGAGCATGAAAATAAAATCATCTAAATGAAAAAGATCCAAAGTTTTCATGTTTATATCATTTTCTCATGGCTTTCTATGAATGATGTTCTTCTCTAAGAGCTTTCCCTCGAACTGTTTTACCCTAACTTGGAGGATAGGATAGCATAAGAACCACCTTCAGCAGAAACAATCTCTGACTCCAAAAAGAGGGGAGAGAGAAAGAGGAAGTGAAGAGAAAGGGAAAATACAGGGGGGTGAGAAAGGAGAATCAATCACATATCTCGTTGAAGTCCAAAAGTGACCTCGAAGGATATCCTGGCAAAGCAACAAGTAGCTAAACCCTCAAAATGAAGGGGAGCCATCATTTCATTCTCCCAAATAGAAAGCAATTCGTTGGTCAACCCACTAAAGCCGTAGGTAATTTCCATTCAAAAGCCCAAATCAGAAGCCACCCCCCCCCCCCCCCCCCCAACACTGGGCAAGCATATGCAAGAAGTGAACTTGCGAACTAACATTTGCCATTTTTTAAGTGTTGCTAAATTTTTTGAAAAAAAAAAAGAGTTTTATAGACTAAGCAGCTTTATTTGAAATGACGAGAGGCCCTCAGTTCCTCTACCAAACAGTTGAAAATATAACCCTTGCAAAGCCCACTTGAGCCAGTCATATTCCTATCATTTAGCCGACCTAATGATCACCGCCCACATTTGGTTAAGGTAAAACCATTAATGCGTGATGATTTCCAAGAGCATATGCAGTGAACAATAATTTCTAAGAGAACAAGCAGTGAACGAATGGTGATCTCCAAGAAAGTGTGCAATGAATGAATAGTGATATCCAAGAGAGCACGCAATGAATGAATGATGATCTCCAAAAAAAAAAAAAAAATACAGTGTTGACAACATCTCCAGGGGCAAGCATAAGAGCAATTTTTTCAATATAGTGAAGAATCTTAAAAAAAAAAAAAAAAAAAAAGGAGAAAGCCATAAAGAGAAGATACGAGCAAAATTTTCAAACACAATTAATGAATGATGATTTCCAAGAGAAGATAGAGTCATCCAAGATGACAACAGAATGACAAAATAGAAGCGAGCCTCCCGACAAAGAGAAAAGTCCAGAAGAATGACAAGAGTAGGAGCTACTTGCCAAAGGTGATCATGGGTCTTCAGGAACCTAGCAAATATAATAGGTTTTGAGCCTTTACCTTCCTTTCAAATATCCCATCACTTAGCCCATATTACGGTCCAAAGTAAAGTCCTCTCAGATCAAGAAAAATTGCTTAGTCCATATGAGCTTGAATAAAGAAACAGCAACATTTAAAAAGAATGGTACATATAGGGGCAAAACTCATTTCTTACAAAAGGTGATTTTGGTTCATACAACCCCCTGTTGAATTTAAAGATCTGGGCCTATGTATCCCTTTAGTTCTTACAACCTTTAAACTTGGCCTACATTATGGTCCCAAGTAAATTTTTATCTGATTGAGGAAGGAAGTTACAAGTTGCTTTGCCAAAGGGTGATATCGGCTGTCACTCAAGAGGTCTACCTAGAGAAATTTTCCTTTTTGGCAAAAGAAAGAGGGGAAAAATGAGTCAATGGATCAAACATCTACGAATGATGTAAATGCTCATCACAAGAAAAGGACGGAGTTAGAAAGGGAAATCCTAAGAGAAGAACAAAAGTTCAAAAGATTGCCTAATTCTGAGACACAACTCCTATAGCTGAACACAAATCTTGGGGCATCCCTGGGGCATGCATTAAACTTTATTCTATGTATAAAACCTGTGCACTCATTTCCATACCCATATCAACCGGCATGACATGCATTCAATTCCATTCCTGTATAAATTTGTGCATTTATCAAAAAGTATGACATGCATTCATTTCAACTTCCATATAAATCATACATGTTCATGTATTTATCAAAAAGTATGATATGCATTAAATTCCATTCCATGTATTAAATATGTGCATACTTGCATGACAAGCATT
This sequence comes from Euryodendron excelsum, assembly GCA_033060915.1. Lineage (NCBI taxonomy): Eukaryota > Viridiplantae > Streptophyta > Magnoliopsida > Ericales > Pentaphylacaceae > Euryodendron > Euryodendron excelsum. The sequence continues at coordinate 8,354,734 of CM065391.1, read as the reverse complement.
CATTTCAATTCCTGTACAAACCATATATATGTTCATACATTCATCAAAATATGACATGTATCCAATTCCATTCCTATTCGTGCATTTGACATGCATCCAATTCCATTCTTGTGCATGCATTCATCAAAAAGTATGATATGCATTCATGTATGTGCATTCATCCAAAAGTAAGACATGTATTCAAAATCCATCTCTATGCGTTTATCAAGAAGCATGACATGCATTCAATTCCATCCCTGCGTGAGCATCCATTAAAAAATAGGACACACGTTTAATTATATCTTTACGCATTTATCAAAAAGTATGACATGCACTCATTTCCTCTTGTATCAACCTGGACATTCATTCAAAAGTATGATGTGCATTCATTTTAACCGGTGGTGGATTTCTACAGTATACATCAAACGACATGTCTAACAAAATACACTGACAAGTGTTCCGGTGATTACAAAAGAAAATGTGTCCCAAAGCAGAAGCACATCATTTCTGAAGGTCTGTCGTCCAGAATCCAAACACTTAGCAAAAGAAATAGCGTACATCCTAGGAAACCCGAATTGTCATCCATAGACAACAAGAAATAGAGAATAGGGCACTAAATCACCCTCGACCTTCCCAATCAACCATGAACAGCCTAATCTAACCTTCTTCAAAACCACAGAGAATAGGGCCACGACCCACCCTACACCTCCCATTCAATTACAAACCAGTTAATCCACTCAAGGAATACTAACCTATAGATGTTTGACCTTTTAAATACCTTAAACCTTTCAAAAGGAGGCCTCACCCCCTCCAAAACCAAATTCAAGAATCCGAGGAAGCACCTTACCCAGAATTCTGTCATGCTAATCAGAGGTAAAAGTCAACAATCAACACATCAAATGAACATTACTCTCCAAAAATCTCAATCCAAGAAGCAGCGAATGTCATCTTCTCCAACATTCAAGACAAAAGAACTACAAGCAAATCCCTTATATCAGCAAAGATTGGGTTTCAGAGCTTCCTTCGAAAAAGCAGATTGAGTTTCAGAGCTTCCCCCGAAAAAGCAGATTGGGTTTCTGAGCTTCCCCTAAAAAAGCAAACTGGGTTTCAGAGCTTCCCTCAAAAAAGCAGATTGGGTTTTAGAGCTTCCTCCAAAAAAGCAGATTGGGTTTCCAAACTTCCCCCGAAAAAGTAGATTGGGTTTTAGAGCTTCCCCCAAAAAAGTAGATTGGGTTCCAAGCTTCCTCCAAAAAGCAGATTGGGTTTCCTCTTCCGAAAAAGCAGATTAGGTTTCTAAGCTTCCTTCCAAAAAAGCAGATTGAGTTTCAGAGCTTTCCCCAAAAAAGTAGATTGGGTTTCCGAGCTTCCCCCGAAAAAGCAAATTAGGTTTCTGAGCTTCCTCCAAAAAAGCTAATTGGGTTTCAGAGCTTCCTTTAAAAGAAGCTGATTGGGTTTCAAAGCTTCCTCCGAAAAAGCAAATTGGGTTTCCAAGCTTCCCCTGAAAAGGCAGACTAGGTTTCAGAGCTTCTCCCGAAAAAGTAGATTGGGTTTTCGAACTTCCTCCGAAAAAGCAGATTGGATTTCAGAGCTTTCCTTAGAAAAGCAGAACGCATTTTAGAGCTTTCTCCACAAAAAGTAGATTGAGTTTTAGAGCTTTCTCTAAAAAAGCAGATTGGGTTTTTGAGCTTCCCTCGAAAAAGCAGATGGAGTTTCAGAGCTTCTCCCGAAAAAGTAGATTGGGTTTCTGAGTTTCCTCTTAAAAAGCAGATTGAGTTTTAAAACTTCCTCCAAAAAAGCAGATCAGATTTCCAAGCTTTCCCCTTTAAAAGTATATATCAACCTTGAACCTCCCAAGAGGAGTAGCATTCCGCTAGACAGAGCGTTTGTTTGAGAAGAATCAGTTTTAGGATATCAACCTTGAACCTTCCTAGAGGAGCAGCATTCCACCAGACGGAGCATCAGTTCAAGAAGAAATCAATTTCTAGACATCAACCTTGAACCTCCCCGGAGGAGCAGCATTCCGCTAGAAGGAGCGTCAGTTCAAGGAGAATCAATGTCTAGACGTTAGCCCTAAAACTTCCTGGAGGAGTACCATTCCACCTGACGGAATGTCGGTTCAAGATAACTTACTCTCCAAAGTTTTTCAACTCCGGTCCTTCCGATTGCCTTGTGGTCAACATGGGATCCTTCATTTTTCATTTTCTGTCTTTGACAAGCAAAGACAGAAAAAGAGGGGCAGTTGTAAGCACCCCATTTTTGCTCGCTCGACAGTCTCTAGCCTGACAAAACCCCCTTTCAAAACTCCATAAGCACATTCAAGCCCAAATCAACTTTCAAACCCCGATCCAATCAGACAACCACTTCTCGGACCCGCTAGGCCCGATAGAGACTTAATAACCAAACTTGCCCCTTAGGCCTCCAGGTATGTCTTGAGAAAGTTCAAAGTCACTTAAGATGGTAAGTCTGTCTTTCCAAACTGTTACTAAACAGTTAGGCATACTCAGTACACCATTTTGTCCAACTCCAATCCCATTTCGGCTAACTCCAGTCAAAATGACCATTTTACCCATGGATGCCCTAGCGCAGCACAAATCCCACCGAACAATGAAAGACTCTCTCGGGATTATCCCTGAATGACCCGACACGCTTAACATGACACTCCGATCCATTCCTGACCATTTTGATTCGAAACCAGCCAAAATAACCATTTTGCCCCTAACAACCTCCAAAACAACACTGGTCCTAGGATATCAAATGGAGGGTCTTGTCATACACCCCTGTTTAACCTAAGGAGGACCTTATGTCGCTAAACACCCACGACTCGATAAAAGTTCTCTAGAGCGTCTTGCAGACGCTCCGCCTAAATTACTTTTTTTCCCGATTCCCTGGTTATAACGCACTGTCAAATGACTTGAGAAATGCGTACATTAGGGAATTCTCGAAAATATTTCTAGAGTACTTTCTATCGATATGGTCTGATCGAAAAGGTCGCTTTCAGAAGGCCCCAATCATGCGACACAAAAATAGCTACTTTCGAAACCTCGCGGAGCGTATCACAGACACTCCGCAAAGATGCAATTTTATACACATTTTCCGAGACAATATCCCACACTTCCAAACACCATTCTAACTTCTCAAAAAATAGGAAAGTTCACTAGAAACCCAAGGAGAACACCCCGGGTGCAACCGATTCCTCCGAAACCTTCCTGATTGGCTTAATTATCATGGCAAAGTTTAAACGAACATTTCCGGTGATGGAGCGTACGCTACATGCGCCTAGATTTTGATCAAATCGACCAAAGTTCGATCAACCATCAGGATTTAGCCAGTATAATGGGTGCCACCTGACATTCTAGCAATATAACAGTATATGGCGCATGTGCTACATGCGCCAGGAACAATTTTGGCCAGGCGCATGTAACAGCCTCCTCCCAGGTTGCCTATAAATACAGCCACCCCCTTTGCATATTGCAGAATAGAAAATTGATACGAAGCTCTGCTAAAACTGCTCAAGAACCTCGAATTTCTATATACATTCAACTCCTCCAACACTTAGGCTAGATTCCATCTCCCTCTAGCCCATACACTTCACCTACATAGCCTTATACACCATTAAACTCCTCTTTCCAGCCCGTCAAGCCTACTTGAAGCCATCCAAGTTGAAGTCAAGGCTTCCATAGAAGATTACAAGAGTATTGGAGGAAAAAGGTAGTATTTTTGTACATTTTTGTCTTTCCCCACTCTTCTCTTCTCCTTCCTAGCCTACTTAAGTTATTCTCTATTTCAATCCCTACCTTCAACCCCCCTTTCTTGCATGCTTGAAGCCAAGAGGGCTTTTAGTTCATGCCTAGAGGAAAGCTAGTAGGAGCCACCGTGTAGGAGGATCTCTAACTAGCCTACTTTAAGATAGTATGGCCTAAGAGCCCCTTGATTATGTGGTGTAGCCTAAACTCTTGTATGTATTCATGACCTCCTTGCATTTTGCTATCTTGATCATGTCTTGTGTGCTTGGCTTCATTTTCATGTTTATAACCATGCTCTACAAAGCTTGAATTATTCTTATTTCCATGCCACTTTCAAGCTCCATATTCCTTTCAAAAGGGTACTAAGAGTTAGTCCCTTAAAGCTTAGGATGAGATTCCAAGAAGTCATGTCTTAGAAAATCCCCATTAACCCTTTTACTCACACCTTTGCATCCTTGCATTCCAATTTGCATAAAAATAGTTTTCAAACCTTCTAATTTTCAAGATTTCTATTCTCTTAAGTTTAGTGGTTGAAATGGCTCCATGGAACCCTCTCTTGAGTGGTCTCCCTTTTATATTGGCCATAGGAGCCCTAAATTGTTGGAATGGTTCCCTTTATTTTATTCTTGCACGAAAGTGATTTGCAAACTCTTTGATTTCCAAGGTTTTTATTCTCTCAAGATTAGTGGTCGGAATGGCCCCATGGAACCATCTCTCGAGTGCTCTCCTTTTATATTGGCCATAACTTGTTAGAATGGTTCCCTTTGGAAAATGGTTTCCAAAATTTTTTCTCAAAAATGGTTTTCAAAGATTCATCATCTCCATCATTGCATTAAAAGTGGTTTTCCAAAAGGTTGTCACCATTGTATTGATTCTTAAAATCCATACTCTTGTCAGGATAAAGGTTATAATGGTCCCAAGGAAACCTTCTTTGAAATGGTTTTCAAACACCAACCATACAAACCATACTCTTGACTAGAGTCAAATTTTCATGGAAATGTTCTTAAAAAAGGTTGTCTACCCAAAATCCTTTGCATAACATGATTTGTTTTTCAAAACTCTTTCTAAAATGCATTAAACCACATTTCAAAACTATCTTCCAATCCAACCCTAGGTTAAGTTAACCCTAGGTTAACTTGACCCTAGTTGTCCAACCCTAGGTTAACTTGACGCTAGTTGTCCAATCCTAGTTTAACTTGGCCCTAGTTGTTCAACCCTAAGTTAACTTGACCCTAGTTATCCAACCCTAGGCTAACCTAACCCAAGTTAGTTAACCTTAAGTCACCCCTAATCTTAGGTCAACCCAACCTAGGTTAGTATACTTCGAGGTTCCAACTCATGAACCCCTTTTAAATGATCTTTCTATTTAAAATTATTCTCGTGACTCATTTTTCCAAAACCTCCAACTCTCTTGAGATTTCAAAAACTAACTCCATAATCTTTTCAAATATTCCTACACTCTATCTTTAAATTATTTTCAAACATGTTTTTAAGAACTCACAACCCTAAGGTGTTCTTACCCCTCTTATGGTTAGGGATCTCAAGGGAAGGTGATACATTAAGTATAACCTCTAAGGTTGTCCATATTAGGGTTTCAAAGCCCTAGATTTTTAAAAACCACTTTCAAAAAGCCTTTTCAAAGACAAGTTCACATGGGTGTTTCCAACCCTAAACTATACATCCAAGATCTTCAAAACAAGACCTCAAAACATTTTCAAAACTCTCTCGAGTTATTTCAAAAGCACTTTCAAAACTCTCTTGAGTTGTTCCAAAAAAATTTCAAAATACTTCGAAACCCCCCTTTCGAAAAATTCAAAGCTCTATTTCAAAACACTCCAACATCCGATTTCAAATCAAGATTTTCAAGTCATTTTTTAAAGACCTCAAGGTGTCTTCAAAACCTTCAAAAGGCCCTAAAGCTCCTATTTTCCATCGAGCTCTTGCCCGAACTACGAATGATCTGATTCTCGTCAGATGAGATACGTAGGCAACCTAAGATGGTGCGGTCATAACTTCTACTTTTACTTCAACTTCAATCCCCTTTTCAAAAACTTCAATCAATTCAAAGTTTTTATTTCAAACTCCTACAAAACTCCCATGTTTTTAAACTTTTTCCAAAACTTGTATCATACATCATTCATCCAAAAGTGATGACTAAACCATGTTTTCAAAATTCTGAAGTGGATATTAAGTGGATAATGATAACCAGTTATTCTAGTGAGTGAATAAAAGGTGATTAGACATGGAGGTACCGAAAGGGCGGGGTAGGGTGATGATCTTAGGATATCTTCCCTACACGTAACCAACCCCCGAACCATATATTTCTGTTTTTGAAATACCAAATGGAGTTATTTTTCAAAAAAAGGGCTTCAATACTCTCAAAGGTTGCCTAACAAACTATTTTTCTTAAAAACCCTCTCTCAAGGAGGTATTTTAAAAAAAAAAAAATCTTTTTCAAAAACCCTAAGTTTAATCTTTGGATTAATACTTAGTTTTAGGTGACCTAACTCACCTTAATAAAGTTAGGTGGTGACTTTTATTTTCTTAAAAAGCCCTTAATCAAATTAATTTTCAATTCAAACCTAGTTGCACTCGTCCTTCGAGGAGGATGAGTTCTAATAACAAAGTTTCGTGCTTTGTCTCCGAGCCAAAAGGACTTGGACCCAAAAACCGGGGCCCGACAATATCTATAATAGCTCGAATCATACATGGGGAGGAAAAGGGAAAGGAGAGGAGGAAAGAAGGACTAGGTTGAAGACCTTCTGGATTGATCACAACCCAAGGACGATGCTTTCAGATCATCCATAATATAAGTTATATAAATCGTATGTTTTCACTATGAAATTTCGTAGAAATAAATCTCATTTGATATAGATATATTGATTTCATTGTTTGTCCTAAGATCGGTTTGGTTTAATGAACGCACTTATTCACATAGGTTGATCCTCCCATGTGTGCTCATACTTGAGAAGTAACACCAAGATTGCTTAGAAGAATGACATTATTGCAAGACCAAATAAAGATACACAGAGGATGAGAGAGGGGATTGTGGGCATGTGTAATTCTATCATGGTTGTTCTTTTAGTTGTGGAGTTTAAAACCAAGCGGAGATAAACATGTGGGTGGTAATGGGAATGGCAATGGAAGTGGAGATGGGCAGTATTTGCAATTGAGTTAAGTGGTTGTTAAATGAAGTGCTATTTTGGGCGTCTTCGGTGGTGGTTTAAATGTAAGGGTATTGTGGTTTTGAATGTAATATCATGTAATTGTTTTGATATAATAGAATGGAATGTAATGGTTTTTGTAGCTAATTTGTATTGTTTCCAATTTAATCAGCCCCTCCTAACAATATATGCTATATATAATTTACAATGACAAGTAATAATAACCAATAACAATTTGCATTAATTGGTGCATTAACAAAACACTTGCTATATATAATTAGCCAAGTCTTACACTAAAGTTATAGGTGAACAAAACAAAACCACCCTTCATGCATGTAATTGCATTATTCATCACAAAACTATTATAACCATCATCCAAACATTACAAGGAAACATCTTATACACTCACTTCCCCTTCCCATGAGTATAAGCATGGGTATTGCTTGCGATTGCACTCATATCTTATTGGCTACCTTTTGTAATTCCTTGTCTATCCCTTGTTATTATTACTTCCTTCAGTGAAGATAGTGTTACAAACTTCTTACCCTTATGCATGAATGTAGAGGGTCCTCCAATAGTTAGTGAAGTCATTGTGCTTGTCCACATGATGTGTGGTTGGACCCATGGTGCCCCAATGTTTACACCATGCCTTATTACTTGTACTTGGACCCCTGTTAGTGGAGTGGCACTAGGATGGCCATAGTTTCTCCTGTCATCCTAGGAATCCTTGGCTGAGTGGCTTTGGGATTGGCCACAAATGCCCTTGTCATCCCAGGTATCCTTGGTTTAGTGGCATTAGGGTTGCCCAGTGCTTTCGTTGTACTTATAAGCATTATTAGCTAACTGGCTTTGGGACTTCTCTTATCCTTTTAGGCATTGTTCGTTGTGTGGCACTAGGATTGCCCATAACTTCCCTTGTCCTCCTAGGCATTGTTAGCTAAGTGGTACTGGGATTTCCCATAACTTCCTTTGTCTTCATGGGCATTATGGGCTTTCTTGCACTCGAATTGCCCACAATTTCCCTTGATCTCTTAGGCATTATTGGTTAATTAACACTATGATTGGCCACAGTAGGCCTAGGCTTGCTACTCATGCTTGCCTGACTGGAATTGACATTGTCTCCTGCAGGAGGGTTCCTCCTCTCTATCATATTGATCCTAGCCTCATTAGTGATGATGTATTTATAAAATCACACGCAAACTATACGAAATAATACAATTTTCAGTCTTACTTATAGACAATTTAGTCCTAACATGTAAAATCCTATACTGCTGAGCATCATGTTTAGTTTAATTACATAATTCTAGTGTGTGATTATCCTAATTGAGGAGTTTGATTAGTATGATTTAATAAGAACATACCATTGGGGAGGGGGAGGGGGGGGGGGGGGGGGGGGGGGGGGGGGGGGGGGGGGGGGGGAGATTATCATATTTTTTAGCATATATTGGAGTTCTTTAGCCATTAGGCTTGCTTTAATGTAGATCGACTATACCTTAGCAGATGCTAGGCTATGTCGATCTCATGTCAGCACCATCATTCTCATGTCGGCATCGTCATTTGTTTTAGTGGGTTAATTCTGAGTCATTTTTTTAGGGGATCGACACCACCATTCGTAGTGGGCTGACCCTGATCTAGAGACTACATACTTTTTTTCTTATAGTAATCGTAATTAATTATCATAAGCGTGATTAATTATGTTAATCATCTGGATTAGTGAAGTACTAGGTGTGCATGTGTATGTTGGACACCTAGGTGTGTGACTCACTTGTGTGACGTGTGCATAAGGTGTGTGATTATTGCTAGCAAGGTTGCATGTCTGACATGTGGTGCATTAGATACAAGTTATATTTATCTTCGCTCTACATCAAGAGAAGAAATAGAGGAGCTTGTGTGGAGAATCATGTTAGGTGAGAGCGAAAGTGAGAGAAAAGAAAAGAGAAAGAGAGAAAAGGAAGGAAAAGAATAGGGAAGGGCAAGGGAAAGCTTGTGTGATCATTTCTTAAGGTGAGAATCTCATATGCATGCTTGTTTTATTGTGCTTTATAATTTTTGCATGTTTATATATCATTTTGTGTCTTTGGAGAGTTTGTGGTTGTATTGGGATGGCATGGAACGCAGTGGAATTAGGTCGGCAACTTTCTTTTGGTTGTCCTGACAATGCTTAGGACCGTCTTGACGGTTAGAGTGTTTGCATGACTGTATATTTTGTACTTTACATTGGTTATGCATTATCACATTTATTTCATTAAGTTTATTATGATGGTGTGTAATAGGTTTGGATACGAAGCAAAGCACTTCGGCTCAACCAAAGAGGTGACTTGATTGTGGCTATAAAGCGTTAGCACGTGGGGTATAAGATGTTTATAGTCATATTGTGTTGAATGTCTTATTATCTATATTAGTGGTAATTGCTGGATTATGAGGTGATATTTACATACAATTCATACATTGTGTGCACAACTTGTATTGCATAGAGGAGGTTTAGTTGATGTGGGACTAACCTAAGGTTTAGCTGATGTGGGGCTAACCTAAATGGTGTTGAAAGAGGGACATCCTTGATAACAAGCCGTCGATATACTGAGCCAATGTTATCAAAACAACGCGCACATTTATGGTGTATCATGTATTGCATCACATGAGGCATTTCTTATGGTTGGTGATGATTTATCTATTGGTGGATTATTTATTGATTATCTATCAGTCAATCATTATGAGTTTGATTATTTTTGTGAGCACTGTAAGCACCCCATTTCTGCCCGCTCGGCAACCTTTGGCCCGATCGAGCTCAGTTTCAAACACCACAGTACATGCAGGCTCAAGATGAACCTTTCGACGCCCAATCCAACCAACTGGTCGCTTCTCGGGCCCACAAGAACCCGCGGGAGCCATAAGCACCATCATCCCAGGCAATCTTCCAGACCGGGCGTTCTTGGAAACCAACGCCATCTAGGTAGCTTCCCGAGATCGGGCGACCTCGGGGACCAACACCTCATCAAATTTTAGACAGTTCACTTCTGGCGCCCGCTAACCCACCAATGTAGAATGTCAGTCATTTGGTAGTTCTCTGAGACCGGGAGTTCTCAAAGACCGACACCACCCTTCCAGGTAGCTTTCTAGGACCAGGAGTTCTCAAGAACCAACACCACCCTTACAGGTAGCTCTCTAAGGCGGGGCATTCTTAGAGACCAACACCGCACAGGTAGTTTTTCGAGACCGAGCGGTCTCGGGAACCAGCACCTAGGTCGACACCGGCGCCTGCCAGCCCGACTCAGTGAAAAATGACCAAACTTGCCCCTTGGGCCTTCAGGCACGTTTTGGAAAAGTTCAAAATTCCTCAAAACGATAAGTCCACCTTTCCAAAATGTTACTAAATTGTTAGGCGTCCCCCACACGCCATTTGGTCCAATTCTGGTCCCATTCCGGCTCACTCCGGTCAAAATGATCGTTTTGCCCCTGAACACCTCAGCACCGCACAAACCTCGCCGAACGGTAAAAGACTCCCCCAAAACCATCCCTGAACAACCCTACATGCTTAACACAACACACCAAGCCATTTCTAACCATTTCCAGCCAATCCTGGCCAAAATGACCATTTTGCCCCTGGCAATCCAAACATGCCCCGAAACAGCACCAGTCCTTAGATTTCAAGCAAAGGGTTTCACCATACACCCTTGTTTAACCCGAGGAGGACCCTATGATATTAAACGCTCACGACTCGATAAAAGTTCCCCAGAGCGTCTCACAGATGCTCCGTCTAAATTGTCTTTTCTCCCGATTCCCTGGTTATAACTCACTATCAACTGACTTGTGAAATGCATATATTAGGGAATTCCCGAAAGCTCGTGCCTAGATCTTTCCATCGATATGGCTTCATTGGATAGATCACTCCCCGAAGCCCTTCATCGTATGGCTCAAACATTACTACTTTCGACAACCCCTAGAACGTCTCGCAGACGCTCTGCCAATGTTAACTTTTTCCTCAATTCCCTGATTAAAACGCACCGTCAAACGACTTGAGAAATTCGTAAATCTAGGAATTCTCTAAAGTATTTTCAGAGTACTTTCTGTTGGTACGGTTCGATCGAAAAGATTGCTTCTTGAAGGCCTCGATCACAGGGCACGAAAATAGCTACTTTCGAACACCCTCAGAGCGTATCACAGACGCTCCGTAAAGATGTCTTTTTATGCACACTTCCCGAGACGATATCCCACGCTTCCGAACACAATTCAAACTTTTTGAAAACATGAAAGTTCACGAAAAATCGTAGGAGAACACCGTGGGTGCAACCGATTCCCTCAAAACCTTCCCGATTGGCTCAATTATCGAGACAAAGTTTGGACGAACCTTCCCGGTAATGGAGCGTATGCTAAATGCGCTTAAATTTGGATCAGATTGACCAACGTTCGATTAACAGTGGAGATTTAACCAGTACACAGGGTGCCACGTGTCATTCTGGCAATGGAACAGTACCTGTGCATGTCCTACATGCGCCAGATCAAATTTTGGCCAGGCGCATGTAGCACATGCACTAGGCCTGTTCCAAATTGCCTATAAATACCAAACCACCCCTTTGCATATTCGATCTCTAAAATTGATGCGAAACTTTGCTGAAACTGCTCCAGAATCTCGAATCCTTACATATATTCTACCCCTCCAACACTTAGGCTAGATTCCACCTCCCTCAAGCCTATACACTTCCCCTAGAAGGCCTTATACACCATTACACACTCCATTCCAGCCCCTCAATCAAGACATCCATTGAAGACTACAAGTGTGTTGAAGGCAAAAGGTGGTATCTCTTTTACATTTGTGTCTTCCCCCACTCTTCTCTTCTCCCTTCTAACCTACTTAAGCTATTCTCTATTTTAATCCCCATCTATAACCCCCTATTCTTGCATGCTTGAGCCAAGAGGGCCCTTAGATCATGCCTAGAGGAAAGCAAGTGAGAGCCACCGTGTAGGGAGATCTCTCACTAGCCTTCTTTGAGATGGTATGACTTAGGAGCCCCTTGCTTATGTGGTGTAGCCTAAAAGCCTTGTATGTGATCATGACCCCTTGCATATTACTATTTTGATAATGTTTCGTATGCTTGGTTTCATTTTATGCTTATTGTCATGTTCTACAATGCTTACATTACTCTTATTTTCATGCCATTTCCAAGTTCTATATTTCTTTCAAAAATTGTTCCAAGAGTTGGCCCCTTGAAGTTTAGGATGGGATTTTAGAAATCATGCTTTAGAAGACCTTCTACTAACCCCCTAACTCTCATTTTGACATCATGACATTTTAATTTACATAAGGGTTGCTTTCTAATTCTCTAATTTTCAAGATTTTCATTCTCTTAAGTGTAGTGGTTGGAATGGTCCCATGGAGCCCTCTCTTGAATGGTCTCCCTTTTGTTTGGCCATATGAACCCTCTCTTGATGGAATGGTTCCCTTGAAAAATGGTTTTCAAAATCCTTCTCCAAAGATGATTTTCAAAAATGCATTCTCTCTATCTTTGCATTAAAAAAGGTGCTTTAAAAGGTTGTCATTACCATGTTAATTTTTGGACCCTTTATACTCTTGTCAAAATTATGGTTATAATGGCCATGAGGAAACCTTCCTTGGAATGGTCTCCAAACACCAACCATATAAACCATACTCTTGGCTAGAGTCAAAATTTTCATGGAAATGATCTTTCAAAAGGTTGTCCCCCAAAGTCCATTGCATAATTTGTTTTGTTTTTCAAAACTCTTTCCAAAAGTGCATTAAACCAACATTCAAGACCATTTTTCAATCCAACACTAGGCTAACTTGACCCTAGTTGTCTAACCCTAGGTTAACTTGACCCTAGTTGTCTAACCCTAGGTTAACTTGACCCTAGTTGTCTAACCCTAGGTTAACTTGACCCTAGTTGACCAACCCTAGGTTAACTTGACCCTAGTTGACCAACCCTAGGTTAACTTGACCCTAGTTCACTCACCTTAGGTTAACTTAACCCTAGTTAGCTAACCCTAGGTCACCTTAACCTTAGGTTAACCTAACCTTAGTTAGCTAACCATAGGTCATCTTAACCCTAGGTTAAACCAACCCAAGTTAGTTAACCTTAGGTCATCCCTAACCCTAGGCTAACCCAACCTAGGTTAGTACACTTCAAGATTCCAACTATTGAACCCTTTTTTAAATGATCATTCAATTTTAAACTATTCTCATAACCTATTTTCCAAAAACCTCCTACTCTCTTGATTTCGAAAAAACCAACTCTATAAACTTTTCAAATGTTTTTACACTCCATCTTCAAGGCATTTCAAAAAATATTTTTAAAATGTCACAAACCTAGGATGTCCCTAGCCCTCTCATGGTTAGGGATTCCAAGGATAAGTGATAAATCAAGAACAACCTCTAAGGTTGTCCATATTAGGATTCCAAACCCTTAGCCATTTCCAAAATCCACCTTCAAAAATTAATTCATCAAAACATTCTAAAGTCACGCCTCCAAGGTTTTCAAAACAAGACTTTAAAAACACTTCTAAGTTCTCTTGAGTCATGCCAAAGAATTTTTCCAAAACTCCCTTAAGTTGATCCAAAAACATTTTCAAAACACTCTACCATCCAACTTTAAGTCAAAACTTCCAAGACCATAAAGAGTCTTTAACTTCCAAGACCACAAAGTGTTTTCAACTTCCCAAAACCTCCAAGTGTCTTAAACTTTTCCGAAGACCTCAAAGTGTCTTAAATTTTTTCAAAAACCCCAAAGTGTCTTCAAACATTCCAAAGGCCTTAATGCGCCTATTTTTCCATCGGGCTCTTGCCTAAATTACGATTGACCTGATTCTCGTCAAGTGAGATACGTAGGCAACCTAAAATGGTGCGGTCATAACTTTTATTTCAACTATAATCCTTTTTTCAAAAATTCTAATCAATTCAAAGTTTCTATTCCAAACTCTTTCAAAACCCCCATTATTTTCAAACCTCTTCCAAAAACTTGCATCATGCATCATCCATCCGAAAAGTGATGACTAAACCCCGTTTTTAAAATTCTAAAGTGGATATTAAGTGGACAATGGTAACAAGTTATTCTAATAAGTGAACAAAGGGTGATTAGACATGTAGATACCGAAAGGGCGCTGTAGGGTGATGATCTTAGGATATCTTCCATACACGTAACCAACCCCCGAGCCATAGATTTCTATTTTCAAATGACCGAAATGGAGTTATTTTTCAAAAGAGCTTAAATCTTTCCAAAGGTTGTCAAACAACCTATTTTCTTAAAAAACCCTCTCTTCAGGGAGTTTCCAAATCCATTTTCAAAAACCCTAAGTTTAATCTTTGGATTAACACTTAGTTTTAGGTGCCTTAACTCACCTTAATCAAGTTAGGTGGCGACTTCTATTTTCTGAAAAGCCCTTAGTCAAACTAATTTTCAAACCTAGTCGCACTTGTCCTTCAAGCAGGATGAGTTCTAGTGACAGAGTTCCGTGCTTTTGGTCTCCAAGCCGAAAGGACCTTGGACACCCAAAAATCGGGGCGCGACAATTGGCGACTCCACTTGGGCCACTTAGAGGGTTAGGCCATCAACATGTCTCTTCACCCTTCATTCACCCAAAATCTCCGGTTACTTTGTCCAGTTTTATCCACTCTTCATATTTTCCAAGTTTCCAAAACAAATTCTATTCTCCAAAACAATTTTCAAATAAGTGGCATCACCTGCATTCATTGTTTACATTCATGCTCTTGCATTAATCATCCATTTTATCTTGCGTTAAGTTTTTTGAAAAGTTACTAATTCTTTGCATTTATCTTTTTTCGGTGGACCTTTGTTCACATTTTTATTTCATGTGTTATTTGTTGCCATGTATGTGAATGAATGGGCAGGATGTGATGTGTGTTGTTAGGTCCTTTTCTCCATTTTCAAAAATTTCACACACACTTGGTGCGCTCACTTGCATTTGCATCTTGCATATATTACCTGGCTACTACCCTTCTAGATAGAAGAGGGAACAGTATATTGATTATGGGTAGATGCTGTGTCAGTTTCTTAGCTTTCGGTCTGTTGATAGTTCCCCCGCTTGAACCACCAACCAAAGATGGAGTTCACCCTTTCGGGGGTGGACGCCGGAGGTTTGAAGGTTCGGGGACCGAGCTTTTTAGCAAGCATTAGTAAACCTTCAACCTCATGCTCATGTAGCACCCCATGCATAGCCGAACCTCTGCCGGATTTAGGACACACGCGTCAATTTCAAAATCAAGGAGGAATGGGCAACCGCTTTACTTTCCCTTATATATTTTGTTTAATCCATGCTGCTATGCTATCTAATTCTTGTTGTATCCATGTACATGCATCATAATTGCTCATGCATTAGAACTCACTTCAAGATAAGAGTTTTCAAAGTAACTCAAGTCATTGCATCTTCATGCATCCAATCAACCCTTAGAGAAAGGCTCAAAGACCTTCTCGTCTAAATTCATGCCAACCCAAAACTCCTAAGGGTACCACGAGACCCTAAGGATTCATGGCATGCATCAAAGTCATCTCATAAAGAGGGGCCCTAATCCCTTTTCGCTCATGGAGAGAGGGTTGTCAAGAAGACAAGGGAGCAATTCAAATCAAGGGCTCCTACCAACAAAGCAAATCTGGAGGCTCAAGAGTAGTTTAGGATCTTATGATGTAAATAGAGAATAGGTGGAAGTCCCGAGGAAAATGTTCCCTCTCCCCATTCCTAAGTATTTTTGAAAAATTCTATGTACCCAAGAGAATTCATCTTAATAAAAGCATTCTTATTGACAAATGAATGAATGACTAGGGGCAGTTATAGTATTTTCATGTAGGGACAATCCCCTATCTCCAGACATGAGCCAAGGCATCATGTTTAGTTCCCCTCAAGAGGCAGGGGCGCCCTTAGGCCATGCATTGCATAAAACCTTTCCAAATCAAGAACCTAACATGTAATCCTTTTTCTTTGTTTTTCTTTATTTATTTTCTTTTCCTCCCCCCCCCCCCCCATCTCACCAAAAGACTAGCAATAGCTTTGGTGAGACTGCTGGCATTGTAGGTCACCATTGCTCCAAGAAAAGGAAAGAGAGGAACATGAGTGACTCCCATCCTCCGAGCGCCAGTCCGTACCCGACAAAGAACAGCACAAATGTTGAGCGAATGCAATACTCTCGATCAGCAGAACAATTCAGTAACACATGAAGAAGTGAATGAAATGAAGACGAAGATAAACGAGATGTTCAAGCTCATGCAACTGATGGCCTTCAAAGGGCTTGTCACGAATTCGTCAACCTCAACATCCCACCCCAAGGAAACTGAAACAATCCCACCAAGGGTCGCCCTGTGAATTGATGGTGCAACGAAGAGCAAAGAGCTCCCCAAAGCGGTACACCTCGAGGAAGGAGAAGAGGACAATCCTGAAACCATCTTGCTAACTGCCACATCAAAGAAGGAAGGCCCGACCCCTCTCGATCTTAAGATACAAGGCTTAGAGGAGTCCCTACGCAGCCTACAAGGTCATGACACCTTCGGTGGGATGTCTTACGATGAACTCTGCTTCTTCCCTGACCACCCAAGGCCGACCAAATTCAAGATGCCCGATTTTCAAAAGTACGACTGGAGCAGAGATCCCGTGGCTCACCTGAGACTATATGTTGGGGCACTAAGTGGTCATGGGAATGACCCCAAACTCCTGATGCAATTGTTCCAAGATAGCTTGACTGGGCTTGCATTGTAATGGTTCGCCCCGTTAGATTTGAGGAAGATTACAACCTGGAACGAGTTGGTTTTAGCCTTCTGATCCCAATACCGCCATAATAGTGATATAACCATGGACCGGTGTGCCCTAATGCTGATGACTTAAGGGGAGAAAGAGAGTTTCAAAAATTACGCTCTGAGATGGGTTGAGGCAGCAACTCAAGTCAACCCCCCATTGCTGGAAAAAGAGTATGTGCAGCTATTTGTGAACACCTTTCAAGGATTGTACTATGAACGTCTGTGTCTGAGTATCGGAAAGAGCTTTTATGAACTGATAATGCAAGGGGAAATGATTGAGAATGGACTAAAAACTAGCAGAATCACTGACCCTTATGCTAAGACACGTGAGGGATTTGCGAATGTGGCCAAGAAGGTAGCAACCACTCAAGGAGTCGGCAAGAAAGAAGGAGAAGTATCCGCCATCCTGCCTACACAACAGCAGCCGTACTACCCCCAATACCAAGCTCGATCATCACCGCCTGCTCACATCATCAACATCCCCGTTGCTACTACCCAAGCATCCACAACTGGACCTGTTGCAGCCCAACCATACCTCAACCCCAACAAAAACAACAACCGACGGAACAGAGAATTCACACGTTTGGCATGTACCCAGACAAAGGCCTATCATGAGCACCTCAAGGCCAAGCATATAAACCCTATCCCCCCGTGGCCATTGCGGAGGTGTTTGAAGTTTGAAGCTCCATCATTCTCACTTCTAAGACATCCAGACGATGGTCGGGGATTATCAAGGACAACTTGGTTATCGGGTGGCCAACTAACAGGTCTACTGAGAGGACATTGAGGTAATGGACCAATGGTGATGGTGGGGGATCCACAGCCAACGGTTTGTGATGAGGGGCTGGTAGATGAAGCCAGGGCCATGGGCGATCCATGCTTGCTACTACGCCCCGTCTTAGCCTTGTTGGCCCAAAAGGCAACCCAAGAGGGGGAGTGAATTGGGTTTTTTGAAGATTAATAGCAATTAAGATTAATTAAAATTAATCTAACTAATGTAACAGTGATCAATCTATATGCAAAGCAATATAATCAGAAGAATGAAAGAAAACAGATCATAAGAAAGAACACACAGATTTACCGAGGTTCAACCACAAACCGTGGTCTACGTCCTCACCCCAAGACCTCCTTGAAGTCTTCTTCCACTATGTAACCTCCAATTACAAATGGGCTATTAATTGACAAAGTGCTCAGCTCACTATACACAAGAACTCCTCACCGAGCTCTTCAATATCCAAGTGGTATTGTCCAAGCTCCACTCAAAATTACAACACTTTTTCTTTCTCAAGAGAACTCTCAAACTCTCCCTTACAAGTGTATAAGAATATACAAGTAACTAACAAGAGTAGATTTTACAATCAAAGCTCACAGATGAAGACAGAAAGAATATCAGAGTATATCAGTGAATCAGTCAGTTAAATCTCATTTTTGTCTCTTGTCTCTTGCATAAATGCAGCTGGAAGCTTGTATATAAACCCCTGTATTGATTCTATCCGTTAAAGGTTATTGGGCATCATTAATGCACGTCTAGTCCATTATAACGTTAAGAAAAATAGTCGTTATATCCAAGGAGTCGGCTCTAGGTTTGTGGAGTCCACACTTTCTGCTTCTGCATTTACCAGATGTTATTCACTGACTTCATGAGTCCGCTCTTCATATCAATGAGGCGACTCCTTGTTCATTCTGTCTTCACATCTTTGGCTTCTGTTGTAATGAGGCGACTCTTCATCTTCAGGAGTCCGCTCTTCATTCATTTGATCTTCAGCCTTTTACTTCTGTTGCCATGAGGCGACTCTTCATCTTCATGAGTCCGCTCATTGATCATGTCATCTTTAAGCCTTTGAGTCTGTCTCCATGAGGCGACTCTTTATTTCAATGAGTCCACTCATTGTCTACTTGGTCTCTAGGCTTTTTGCTTCTAAGATCAAGAGACGACTCTTCATTCTTTTATGAGTCCGCTCATTGTCTACTTGGTCTCTAGGCTTTTTGCTTCTGTGTTCATGAGGCGACTCTTTATAATCATGAGTCCGCTCATTGATCATTTTGTCTTCAAGCCTTTTGCTTCTGTGATCAAGAGGTGACTCCTTATTTCCATGAGTCCACTCATTGCTCAGAAATCTGTATTTTGTCTTCTAATGATCTAGCTCATCTCAGCACAGATATAAGATCTTCAAGGAGTATTTCTTTGGGGTATGATGATCAATCAAATCTCTTTAACTCATCAAAGTTAACTTCTATTCAATTTGGATTGAATCAATCATTTGACATTCATCTTCTCTTGACTCTCAAACAGTCAGAGCTTCATTAGATCAATGTTGATCTTATCTTTTTCATTTGCAAAGCTTTTTCTATCATTGTAGAACACTCTCTTTCAATGCTAAGCTTTCTTAATATGTAGAGCTTCACAATGCTTCATTTCTGATTTCTTTTCTTTGCTAACAATTTTTCTTTCTTCTTTAAAATCACTTCAATGAGACTTTTGTAAGCTTGATGAAATCTATTCATACATCTTGTCTTCATTGATTCTTTACATCTCCAAAGAATTCTTCACTTGGATTCCATGTAAAGATCAGACAATTATTGTGAATCTTCTTCTCAACAACTTCAATCACATTATCTTGAATTGATCTTTGCATACTTGATGAAGTCTTCTCTTGAGCATTTTCAACATCTTCAACAATCAATTCATCTTCAACTGATCATTGCACATTCTGATGAAGTCTACATTCTTTCTGAAGTGCAAATCAGCCTTCATTAAGTCTATGCATACTTGATGAAATTTTTGTTTGAACACCTTTAATCTCTTCGAATATAGAACATTTGTTTGAAGTAGAGATAGGCGTCAATCCTTTGTTTGGTTCATTGCATAGCTCTTGGAATTCATTGCTTGATCTTGAATTTGTTGTCCATTCTCTTTGACTTGTATTAGACTTAAGATTAAACTTTAAGTCTATATTATGAATTTTGTTAATCTGCACACTAAGTAGAGTCATTAGTAAAATAACACAAGGTTTAGTTATCATCAAAATCAACATGGGAATCAACCTTAAGTCAACAAGGGTTAACCTTGAATCAACATGCCTGGCCTAAGGTGCCCAACGATGGAAAATCTAGTGGGGAAAAGAGGTTATGTGAATTAAGGGGAGCTGCAACAGGAGATTTGATCAAGAGAGAAGGTAAAGTTGGGCTAGTGAGATGACTAGACAAGCTGGCCCCTATGAAAGGCAACTGGGGCTTTTTATCGGGGCTTTTCTTATGTGGTGTAGGCTTAACTCCTTGTCTTGGTCCGCCACCCTTAGATTTAATCCACTCAGCACGTGGCCTCTCCTCACCTACTCGTGAGGCTGAAAAATTCACCCTGCCATCAATTGGCTCTACTGTTGTCGTCTCCTTCATGCCACCTGGGCTGATTGTTGCATGTGATTACTCACCCACCAAAACATGGAAATGTGAACCGAAGACCCCAGTGCCTTTCCCGCTATTCTGTTCACTAATATGATCACTATCCTTGTCAGAAGCTCTAATGTTACGTGACGTGCTTGGCCTTGCTCCATCTGAATATCCTATCTGCTGGTCACGTGGGCCCCTAGATGGCACTTTGTTACGACGTGTGACCATCATCCACGGTCCAAATTCATGCTGGCTTTCCCTGTCTCCATCATTTTTCCGTTCACCAATAGGATACTCAGCCTCCCCGATCTTCCCCCTCTCCGGCAGAATCGTGCTATAGAACCTAGGGCACTCCTCCTTTCGGTGGCCATACTTTCCACACTTGAAACAAATTAGATGTAAACCTTCATATTCTACCATAAACAGAGATGAGTTTAAACAGATCCTCGAAACTAAGCTCTTCTTAAGGTCCACTTCTACACAAACACGAGCATACTCCCTTCTAGCTCTAGTTTTAGACATCTTGTCCGGTTTGATGGCCCTCCCGACCAAGTTGCCTAGCTTTAGAAGCATCTGCTCATCAAAATATTCCATAGGAAAGTTAGGAAAACAGACCCACACCATCGTTGTTAGGAGCTCATCCTTCTGAGGTTTGAAATCTGGGTACCACTTCCTTACAGAAAGGTAATGTCCCATAAGCACCCATGGGCCATCAAACAAGATACGTCGGTAATCCTCTCTAAAAAACACCCTGATCAGAAAACAGCCTTCCCCTAAACCCACCATCTCAAATGATCCTGTGAGCTTCCAAATCTGATGCAACCGTTGGATTAAGATTTTATAACCTACAATCCGCCCCAACAGTTTCACTACCAAAGCTTTCCTCTATAGGGCTCTAAGTCTTAGCAGCTCTTCCTTTGAGACCAAGACCTAGGGCCACAAGCTAGGTGGTTGCTATGCTGTCGCGGGCACCCAAAAATAAAACCGATACCTAAAAACAATTATGTAGTAGTGTGAGTAAGGATCGTTCCCACGAAGAGTGTTTAGTCTTATTTTATGCTATGTGAATAAAGAAGCGGGGTTTTGGATGTAATGAAAACTATTTTAATAATCACAACTACGAAACAATTCAGATTAAAGTATTGAAATCAATCAGAAGAATAAACCTTGGTCTAGGTCAACATCCACCATCGGAATTTACAAATGATCATTGATGCAAGCATATTAATTCACACATTGAATATTTACCTTCGGAATTATTTTCCTATCTCTCCTTAGTCGTAGTTAATCAGAAACAAGTGATTTGATTAACCCTAACTATTAAACAACCCAGGATAAGCACACAAGGTATAATCTAGCAGCAGTCTTAAGAATTAGAGAGATCGATGAAACTAAACAACACAACCACACGGGGTTACATTTAATTTAGTCAAATGCCCCTCCTAAGATATAATAATTTCCAACGCAGTAAATCATTAAATCTCAGTTGCTTCACAAATTAGAGGAATCAAACAAGTACGGATTCAATATCTAACTCAGCAGTAGATTGCAATGATTAATAAACCAGTAGGCCTCCTAGCGATTCAACAAGACAATCATAAAAATAGGTATAGAACAACATTCGATACTCAAACATAAATCGAATAATGAAAACAAATTAAATCTCACAGTTTATTATTAATTCCGAGGTTTTTGTCTCCTTTGACCAAGATCCAGAGTTTAGCCATGCAGGGCCATGAAAACAACTCAAAGAATAACCTTCAATAATACGAAAAACGTCAACCACCCTAAAAACAAAACAGTCCTAGCTTTTATAGGCTTCTGAAAATCTGCAGTTGCGCATGACCGTTTGAATGCCCTTGCCACCGTTCGAACTCATCGGACTACCGTTCGAACTATGCGTCGAACGCACTTCGAACGATAAAACCTGCTCTCTGAATCTTTTGAACGCTCTTCGAACCTGAACTTAACGTGTATCCATTTGACGTAGCGTTCGAACACATACTTAGCTGTTCGAACGCTTCTTCAAACGCTGCTTCTAATCTCACGCGAATTCACCACTTTTAAGCTAGGATCTTCTTCTTGGGCATTCCGTAGCACCCTAAGTCAAAATATAAGAATAGTGAGTATCTTTAGGTATCAAATAAGTATAAAAGATTAAACATTAAGGGAGAAAAGTATGACATTTGCATTCTCATCAAATTCCCCCACACTTAACCTTTGCTCCTCCTCGGGCAAAACTCAAACTCACTTTCCTAAAACATCAAAGTTGTAACAAAGAACAACCAAACTCTTCAAAACTCATAACATATCATGAACAACATTCTCGAACAACTCACAATCACTTAGCAAGTATTTCCACTTAAAGATGGAGTAAACTGAATATGTAGACCCTCACGGAAATAAACACTCTACTCTCATGTGTTTAAAGGGTATGTGTATCACTCAAATTCATTCTAATGAAAATGATCTACCATAGACTCGCATATCTTCTCATTCTCCACCATTAAGATCACATACAGAACTTGAATCATAAGGACTTTCAAGGGTTATAACGGGGTTAAGGGTCAAGGTGGAAAATATTTGGGAATGTAGCTCAAAAGCCATCGAAACTAGTGGAGTAAAAATAAATCAACTCAATTTCGAATATATAAAACATGTAAAATCAATCACTCCATTCGACAGTTTCTATCTTTGTATATATCCCATATAAACAGACCCATTTCTTAGAATTTTAGGAAGAATTATGAACATGGATAATTTGTGACATTAAAAGCAATTTTCTCCATCGCTTTCCTTCTCTTTTTTCTTCCTTTTTTCTCTCTTTTAAAATTACATCAAAAATGGAACTCATGAATTGATAATGAAAACACATTCCTTTTCACCAACCATTGCCCTACCACAATTCCAGACACCCCCGCACTTAATTCTCGCGCGCCCATACATACCATAAGGATGAACAATGCTCCACTAGCACTACGGCTTGAGTAAAAGCATTATTATTTTTGGGTTTAAAGCTTGTAATGTGGGTTCACAATAACGAAAAAAAAAAAAACAACATATGAAGCTCAAAGGGTTCACAAAGAGAAAAATTAATTACAAGGTAGGCTATTTGGCTTATGTAGTTTATAACAAAGATGACCTTAATCATGTTCAAGCATGTATGTGTCAATATGAACTCAAAGAGAATCAAGGCAAGTTCTAGAGAAACAAATCCATGAAAGAATATCTCACATAAAAGAAAATAGTGACTAATATGGATGTGTTAGTCTAAAGGCTCAAAATCTCACCAGCTTTTGTCTACCAAATTCAGTCACTCCAAGCTCAAGTAAAATAATTAGACTAATTAATTCTAAGTTGGAAGATTACTTATTCAATCATGTTATGAATTCTTCAAGCTTAATGGAATCTTGTTATTATTTTTTTTTTTCAAAACAAATACGAAAACACAACCTAAATCCCCTCCCCCACACTTAAAACTTACATTGTCCCTAATGTAAAGTAAAATGCACAGAAAGGGCAGAGATAACCAATTTATAAATGCAAAAATATGAAAAACGAACTTCCCTTGGGTTGCCTCCCAAGCAGCGCCTTTGTTTATTGTCGTGGGCTCGACTCCATGCTTCCTTCTTCAATCCGTATAAATCGAATCCTCAAGGTCCAATTTCTCCACATTCTCTACTTGGAAATCTTGATGGAATTGCTTAAGTCGATGGCCATTTACCTTGAACACTTTGGAAGTGGCTAGGCGTTGAATGTCAACTGCACCATGAGGAAAAACATTAGTAACAATAAAAGGTCCAATCCAACGAGAACGCAACTTACCCGGAAACAAACGAAGTCGGGACTGGTATAGAAGAACTTTCTAACCAACTTTAAACACCTTCCTAGAAATCATCTTGTCATGAAAAACCTTCGTCTTTTCCTTGTAAATCCTTGGACTCTCATAGGCATCATTGTAAATTTCCTCCAATTCTTGGAGTTGCAATTTCCTATTTTCTCCACTTTCATCCATCTTCATGTTAAAACTCTTGAGAGCCCAGTAAGTTTTGTGTTCTAGCTCCACTAGAAGGTGGCATGGTTTTCCTAATACCAATCGATAAGGTGACATACCAATGGACGTCTTATATACAGTTCTGTACGCCCACAAGGTATCATCCAATTGCAAACTCCAATCTTTCCTACTTAGATTGACCGTCTTTTCAATGATGGAGTTGATCTCTCGATTTGACACTTCTGCTTGTCCACTAGTTTGCGGATGATATGAAGTTGACACCTTGTGTGTTACATGGTACTTTCTTAACAAAGTCTCCACAGTTCGATTGCAAAAGTGAGTACCTCGATCATTTATTAAAGCTTTTGGAATTCCAAACCTATAAAATATGTTAGACTTGATAAAATCTACAACAACTTTAGAATCATCAGTCCTGGTAGCTTTAGCTTCCACCCATTTCGAGACATAATCAACAGCAAGCAAGATATAAACATAACTGAAAGATATAGGAAATGGTCACATGAAATCGATGCTCCAAACATAAAAAATTTCACAAAATAGTAAGGGATTTTGTGGCATCTCATTCCTGTGGGATATATTACCTGTCTTTTAACAAGGATCGCATGACTTACAATAAGAATATGAATATCGAAATAGAGATGGTCAATAGAAACCACATTCTAGCACTTTTCTCACTGTTCTCTTGGCTCCA
>CM065391.1:8310000-8325000 GCA_033060915.1 Euryodendron excelsum | reverse complement strand
TAAATCATTAAATCTCAATTGTTTTACAAATCAGAGGAATCAAACAATTACGGATTTGATATCTAACTCAGCAGTAGATTGCAATGATTAATAAACCAGTAGGCCACCTAGCGACTAAACAAGACAATCATGAAAATAGGCATAGAACAACATTCGATACTCAAACGTAAATCGAATAACGAAAAAAAATTAAATCTCACAGTTTATTATTAATTCCGAGGTTTCTGTCTCCTTTGACCAAGATTCAGAATTTAGCCACGAAAGGCCATGAAAACAACTCAAAGAATAACCTTCAATAATACGAAAAACGTCAACCACCCTAAAAACAAAACAGTCCTAGCTTTTATAAGCTTCTGAAAATCTGCAGCTGCGCACGACCGTTCGAATGCCCTTGCCACCGTTCGAACGCATCGGACTACCGTTTGAACGGTACGTCGAACGCACTTCAAAAAGTAAAACCTGCTCTTTGAATCTTTCAAACATTCTTCGAACCTGAACTTGACGTGTAGCCATATGATGTAGCGTTTGAACGCATACTCAGTCGTTCGAATGCTTCTTGGGACCATTCGAACGCTTCTTCGAATGCTGCTTCTAATCTCGCGCGAATTCGCCACTTTTAAGCTAGGATCTTCTTCCTGGGCATTCCATAGCACCCTAAGTCAAAATATAAGAATAGTGAGTATCTTTAGGAACCAAATAAGTATAAAAGAGTAAACATTAAGGGAGAAAAATATGACATTTGCATTTTCATCAATGGCTTTGGGGCACATTCTTCCATCTCAACTTCCACCTAATCCTTGTCATTATTCTCAGAGTTCTAATACCAAGTCTAATTTTTCTCCACCAGTGCCTCCATGAATGAGTGAGTATGGTTCTTTTGCATAGAACCCCCACTAGTATGGGGTACGTGAACTCCACCAACTTCAGGTGCCTCAGCATTACCGACCACCTCATCCATGTCAATACTTATATCAACCAGGCTCTCCTCGGCCTCTCCGTCAGAGCCATCCAAGTGCCGACGCTTTACCTTCTTGTTGCTTCTTCATAGATTATCCGCCGCTACCGTGGCGAGGCTCGGGGCCTCTACCTCCACTTCCACCTCCATGAAACTATTGTTTTTTTTTTTCCCTTCTTGCAAAATGAAACTATTTTGCTTCATTAAATTTCCTAATTCTAAAGTCACATAAAATGATGAATTTTCAAAACTAAAAACTTTCCAATTTCAAGTCAAATCAAATAAGTTCAAATCTTTCCTAATTTCAAAACTTTCCAAAAACAAAATTTTTCTTTTTCAATTGAAATCCAATATTCTCAATTCAAATGCATTGCATAAACTCTAGGTCCTAAGATTGCTTAAATTCCTAGTAACCTCAAACCTAGGTCAAACCTTTTCAAGTTTAAACATTTCTTAATTCAAACATTTTCTAAATCAAATCTTTCTTAAAATGAAAACTTTCCTCAAATAGAACTCTCTTATTTTGGAGCTTTCTTAATTCAAAACTTTTCTAAAATCAAACATTTGTATTTCAAGTGCATGTTTAAACCCTAGGTTATCTAGATCCTAGGAGGCCAAAACCCTAACCTTGAGTTAAGAAACTTCAACTCTTTTCAAAATCTCCCAATTCAAGTCAAGATGATTCCAAAGTTCAATTCAAAATTTTCAAAATAAGTCCAAGTTCTGTTTCAAAATTTGATTTCCAATCAAAGTTTAAATATTCAAATAAATGTTCAAATAAGAACCTTTTCAAGTCAAACTTTTCAAAGGCCCCAAAATGTCTTTTCAAATCAAACAAGACCCTAAAGTATCTATTTTCAATTGGACTCTGAGTCTGAACTATGACTGACCTGATTCCCAACAAAGAGATATATAAGCAATCCTCATAAATGTGGTCACAACTTTTTTCAAAATTCCAATCCTCTTCTTCAAAATTTCTTTCCAAGTTTCTTTCATGTACTTGCATATCATGCATTACATTATCCCTAAAATGATGGCCCAAGCCTCTTTCTAAAATTCTCAAACTGGATATAATTGATCATTGGATTATCAGATATTTTAAATGAGTGAATCTCAAGTGAAAAGACATGTAGGTACCGCAAGATCGGGATAGGGTGACAACTTTTTGCATCTTCCTTATACGAAACTAACCTCCGAATCTATAATCATTATTTTTGAAAGACCAAAATAGAGTTATTTTAAATTAAGAAAAATGACTTAAATCTTTTCAAAAGTTGCCAAACAACCTGTTTTTTTTTTTTTTCCAAAAGAACCCTTTCTTGAGGAAGTTTTCCAAAACCTTTTCAAAAACTTTAAGTTTAATTTTCAGATAGCACTTAGTTTTAGGTGACCTAACTCACCTTAACAAAATTGGGTGACGACTCCAAACCTTTTTTTAAAGGCCCTTATTCAAATCAATTTCCAATTCAAATTTAGTCGTACTCGTTCTTTTATGAGGATAAGTTCTAACGAGAGAGTACCGTATATTTTTCACATATCATCTTGAGTGAGAAAAATCGGAGCACGACAACTACCCTTCAAATTGTTATAAAAGTGCACGACACAAAACCTTTGTTTAGCATTTGGTAAAACATCTTCAAGTACTTGAACTAATCCCTGAGGGTAACAGGTAAAATAAATTGAATTAAAACACTAGTTAAGACATGTAATTAAATTAAAAGAAATAGAATACATAAGATTGATTAAAACTCAAGGAACATAGAGATGTACCTTCTACTTATCTGAGATGAAGGCAGCAAATGCTTGGTTTACTATCCCAAGATCTTCTTGAAAAAGTTCCAAGAACCATGTCCATGTGGTTTTAGTTTTCTCTTCAACCACATCATAAGCTAATGGATATATGTTGTTGTTTCCATCAGCATCATCAGCTGCCGCAAGTAATTGATCATTGTATAGCCCTTTTAGATGGCATCTATTCAATCTAGCCAATGACATGCATCCTAATTTGAACTATGGCTCACAAGCCCCTAGACAAACATAAACCTTTCAAACCTATCCCGAAATCCACTCTCTTTATCTTGGCACACCTTCATAAGGATGGTTTAGCCTAAATTACTTCTTATGATCTCTTCATAGTAATACCACAACTTAACATATTGCTCTATATGGCTTCCTTCAATAATTACTAATACCTTCCTCATTGCCCTATGTATTTGACTCCTGGATACCCAACCTTGTGGCCTTTTTGCACAGTCTCCTAAATGAATAATTTAATAGATACGTAGTTAAAATTTAATTAAGAATATATATATATATATATATATAATACTTCAAGTTTTCAAATAGTTTATCGTGGGTTTCCCACAAGTTTCCTTTTAATTTCTCAAAAGTTTCTATTAATATAAGCAAAGTATCATAAACTTTTCTGAAACATTTATTCAAAAGTTTAAAACGAGTTTCATACTCATACCGCATTTCTTCTTTCAAATGAAATTCCTTGCAACTATGGATCTAACTACATTTACTTGAATAGAGCCTGTTTGGAAATTGCAAGATAGAAGGAAAGTAAAAAGAAATAATTAAATTTTTTTCTTTTTCAATTTGATTGTACCTAAGAGGGCAAGGAAAGAAAAAATAAGCGAAATGGAGAGAGAAATAATCACTCTCCCTCTCTCTATCTCTCTTTTCTTTTTTTTTTTTCCTTTCACTTTCTTTTTATATCTTTTTTACAAAATCAAACAGAACCCTTCCTTTTCCTTCTTACTCCCATATTTCAAGCAGGTCGTAAACACGAGCGTACAATACCATATCACTTGGCGTACGTTTATAATACTATTTTTCTTTTCAACTGCCGGCCTGCCTTCGTTTCTAAGGATCAATTCACATCACTCCAAAATGTTGAAGAAAACAACACTCTACTCCTCAGTGCCCTCTGACGCAGACCTTCCCTGTCCCACCGCAAATTCTCCCCTGCCCCTCAACTTTATGTATTAGTGGCACGCAATATATATGTTTTACATTATATTTAATTATTTTTTTTACTAGTAATTATCTAATTGTGTTCTGTAATCGTTATGAGAATATGATATATCAAATTATTTCTCTAACTTAATTGATTGTGTAACCGCATAGAAGGTGATTATGTAGTTATTTTTTTAAAACATTTTAGAACAATTTGAGAATATAAAATAGTGTGACAGATTTTGACTAAAATTTTAGTATTAATTTTTTATAATAATATAAATATGTAGCATCTAAAATTACAGCCAAATATAATCAATGTCATTCGTTTGATATATTGAATTCCAATGACTCATTTAATTTGATTTGACCTGATTTATTCGAATTTTCATGTAAAAATTTGAGTGAAGGATGGATCATCATATATTGACAATTAATCAGATGGATTCAAAAAGTTAACCTTAAAAGGGGTGTACTGCAATGAACTCTTTGACAATTGCTTTTCTTCTCTCGTTTCGATCCTGTGTTTATGAGTCGTGAGGGGCTCATGAATAGATACGCTAGGCCATCTTTTTAAAAATGAAAAAAAATCCCAAATCTATAACCCATTGGAGTTGAGGACACTAATATCCAATGACTTGGGTGTGTCCCGCGCGTGACTATTATTATTATTATTATTAGGGACCAACCAAAAAAAAAGCATGATTAGTGCATTTTTTTATTTAGAATTCGCACTATTTTTCTTTCTTTCTGTCATTTCCAATCCACCAGTACGTTGAAATCTTGACATAGATGCAACTTAATAGTTTGCTACCTTGCCATCAACTTTTTCATCAGATTGTTCCTTTACAAGGTGGGTAACTTTCAAAAAGTTGGGGGGTGGGGGAACTCATTGGACATACCTTTCCATGGTGTTTCTAAAATATTGAAATCAAACAACGAAACAAGCAAAGGAAGACAAAAAAAGGCATGTGTGGGGTTGGTTACCAAGTAAATACTACAAAGAAAAAGTCAGTTTATTAATCATTCATGGAGTCTGTGAATTCAGCTGGGTTGAGTTGGGACTCAAAACACAAAACTTAGTAAAAAGTACTACATATGATGGACCATAGGATATGAGAGAGAGAGAGAGAGAGAGAGAGAGAGACTTTGTATGTGATGAATTAAAGCATCAAATTCACCTCTTAAGTATTTAGGGATAATTCAATCAAAACGCTGGCAATATCATAAAGCAGCGTGTTGTTGATCTCCCAAAATTAACGTTAGGAATACAAGTCTTTTAAATGACTTGATACCTAACAATGTAATTAGTACACTGACTTCGCTAAAAACCATGTGCTAACAATGTAACTATTATACTTTGTTCAAAACCATGCGTGTATGCTTATTTGCCATTCAAATTTATGGTGACGCGCGCACACACGTATCTATATTCTATATATCAACAGTAATCTTGTGCTATACATGGATTTGTTATAACTTCCCAAACTGAAAAAAAGTCACAAATAGATAAACTAAAATAGCATGCCTAACTATACTGTCTATGGTGCTACTCATAACTATATTAGACTCTCTATAACCTCTTTCATTTTTATTTTTACAGTATCAGCTCCACTGACATATAGATGTAGGGTCTATTTGCATTATTTTTTAATAGTAAACAATTGTGTTATTTTTTTCTATATAGAATAAAATATTTATTCATGCCAGTCATAAATAATTATATAAAATTGTAATTATTATCACAAATTTGATTAAGTCAAGAGGAGCTATGGATTGCTGATCAGATTAGATTTTTTCTCAATGGTTAAATTCTATTTTCTTCACAAAAAAAAAAAAAAAAAAAAACACGAACCAATATTTTTTTCCTGTGGCAATATTTAAAAAAAAAAAAACATAAATATCAATCAACCAATTTTTTTCTCTGACATTCTGAAAGCATCATTAGTGCAATAAAATTGTGGTCAAAATGTTTATATTAGGATGTACAAACTCATGTGCTTCATCTGCATTGTGGTGATAACACATTCCGACCAATTCAAGAAATGTCATCCTCTTTTATAAGGTCAAGTGCGCACATATTGTTAAATTACAAAAAAAGAAAAAAAAAAAAAGAAAAATGCAAAATCTAAATTGATTACTAAAAATATAAAAGGAGATACTTAAGTTCCCAGTCATATGTATTCACAGCTCCCTACATTGATTGTTCCCATATTGAGAGATGCAAGTGTAAATGTAGCCTTAAATCTTGAGTATTTACAGCTAACTCATAACATAACATCAAAACAAAAGGAATAAAAGATAAATAAAATACATGACAAATGAAACAATTGATAAATGAAATAAAATATGACTTCCCAAATAAGAAGACAAAGCTCCAATTGTTAACCAAGATCTATCCTAACATGCACATCAACCTCAAACCTAGCTGACAATGATAAGCGAATCTTTATTCATTATGGCTCAAACACTCTCACTCTTGATTTGTAATTATAATAATAAAATTGAAGGTTGTGTTAGCCTTTATAGGTCGAAGTTTTAGGCTCAAGAGATAACAACTAAAATTTGAATGAAAATTTGTGATTGAGTTTTTCTAACTCAAATTTGAATTGATATGTCTAATTCAATTTGGTTTGATAAGTTCAAGTGAATAGCAACTAAAATTTGAATATATTAGTCCGATATGTGTTTATGGTAGAGTTTTGTTGTCACAAGCAACTTATTTATTTTTGTTTTAATTATCCATACTTGTTATTTGTAGTGATAAGATATTTTAAATTTCAATTGAATTCCAGTAGTGTAGATAAGTATAATGATAGAGTCTCAATTGACAAACAAAATTTGATATTGTAGTGATAAGATATTTTGAATTAGTATAGTTGTTAGTTAGTTTAAATTTCAATTGACCAAGTAGTTGGAGTGATAAGATATTTTAAATTAGTATAGAGTTAATTATTTTAAATTTCAAATATACAGTGTCAGCTCCACTAACTTTGGATGTAGGGTCGATTTGCATTTTTTAAATAATAAACAATTGTGCTATTTTTTTCTATATTGAATAAAATACTTATTCTTGCCACTCATAAATGATATAGAATTGTAATTATTATCACAAACTTGATTAAGTGAAGAGGAGCTATCGATAGTTGATCAGATTAGATTTTTCCTAGATGGCTAGATACCATTTTCTTCAACCAAAAAAATAAATAAATAGATATTCAATGAAACAATATTTTTTCCTGTGGCAATCTTTTTTTTCTTAAAAAAAAAACCATAAATATCAATGAACCAATTTTTTTTTCTCTGCCATTATGAAAGGATCATTAGTGCAATAAAATTGTGGTCAAAATGTTCATATTAGGAAGTACAAATTCATGTGCTTCATCTGCTTTGTGCTGATTACACATTCCGACCAATTCAAGAAATGTCATCCTCTTTTATAAGGTCGAATGCGCACACATCGTTAAATTACAACAAAGAAAGAAAAAGAAAAAGCCAAAATCTAAATTGATTACCAGAAACATAAAAGGAGATACTTAAGTTCCCAGTGTATTCACAGCTCCTACACTAATTGTTCCCATATTGAGAGATATAATTGTAAATGTCGTCTTAAATCTTGAGTATTTACATCTAACTCATAACATCAAAACAAAAGAAATAAAAGATAAATAAAATACATGACAAATGAAACAATTGGTAAATGAAATAAAATATGACTTCCCAAATAAGAAGACAAAGCTCCGATTGTTAACCAAGATCTATCCTAACATCTACATCAACCTCAAACTTAGTTGACAATGATAACCAAATCTTTATTCATTATGGCTCAAACACTTTCTCACTCTTGAATTGTAATTATAATGATAAAATTGAAAGTTGTAATTTTTATAGGTCAAAGTTTTAGGCTCAAAGTAACAACTAAAATTTGAATGAAAATTTGTGATTGAGTTTCTAACTCAAATTTAAATTGATATATCTAATTTACTTTGGTTTGATAAGTTCAAGTGAATAGCAACTAAAATTTGCATATATTAGTCCGCATGTGTTTATGGTGGAGTTTTTTTGCTACAAGTAACTTATTTATTTTGTTTTTTAATTATCCATACTTGTTATTTGAGTGATAAGATATTTTAAATTTTAGTTGAATTCCAATAGTGTAGGTAAGTATAATAGTAGAGTCTCAATTGACGAACAACTTTGGATATTATAGTGATAAGATATTTTGAATTAGTATAGTTGTTAGTGTTAGAGATTTATACTAAAAGACATGTTTTGTGTAATGATTTTAGTATTTGTTAATAAATTAGTTATTCTATTTTAATGAGAATCTTTGTGAGCAATGTTTGCATTGCGTTATTTATTTAATGATTATGTATATGAATCTCTTATTCTATATAGTAGATGATTTGGTGTGTAGAGTACGGCTTATACACGGAAGATCAGATTATCGTTTCTTATAGAATATAAGCTTATCATTCACAGTTTTAGATGAAACTAGACACACCATCAGTAATATTGTAGTACAAGATTTTAATAGGCATGTCTTGACTATGAGGAATAGTATTGTTCCAATTCATTGCTCTAGTACACTTTACGTATATTAAACAGGATTATGTTAAGGTAATTATTTTTATACTAACTATATAAAATAATTAATACCTCGTGATTATTATGAGTGCTTATACTCTTAATCCTAATATAATCAATAGACATGTGCATGTAGTGTTTATTGTTTTGATTCACAAAAGAGTGAGATTCTTTGTGGGTCAATAAACTCAGTGAATTAAATAATAACATCACGTGTATGGTGAATATTAATTATTGATGAAATTCACGTCTCGGTATAGGGATTGATGATACCCCCTCGAAGAAGCTTATAAGTTTTGATATTATCAAACTCTACATGTGGATTATGAATCCAACATATCAAATAAATTAATTAGAAGATCTCAAGAAATTAAATAAGTCTACTAAATTTAATTGTCAATAATTTAATTTAATAGACGAGTATCTGCTATCTTAACGTGGGGAGATAAATAAGCATATAAAAATATGGAGCTCGAAATATAATTCTTAGTATGACAATGAGTACAATTATAATTTATCAGTAGTATAAATTATAATTTACGTAAATAGGAATTAATCTTGGTTGGATGAACAATCCTTATTTACATAGAAAGCCTTAATTATACTAATCATATGATCCCTGCTATAGCCTCTATATATATGCACTATAACAACTGCTAGGGTTACACTTACTCATAATTGAGAGATACACGTTTTTGTGAGAAAGAGAAACCC
Organism: Euryodendron excelsum; assembly: GCA_033060915.1. Classification (NCBI taxonomy): domain Eukaryota; kingdom Viridiplantae; phylum Streptophyta; class Magnoliopsida; order Ericales; family Pentaphylacaceae; genus Euryodendron; species Euryodendron excelsum. The sequence goes on along the minus strand of CM065391.1, from coordinate 8,315,783 downwards.
TAGCATCCGTGAGCCCATTCTCTTTGAAGTAAGGCGTGTACAAGAGATACAATAGAAGTCCGAAGGTTGAACTCGAGCAGTTGATTCGTGCTTGTTGCTGTTACTTGTTATTTATGATCAAACTAGAGAGGTCTCGAGGGTATGATACTAATCACGTAGATTAGACTATGCTAATCAGATCAATTTTTTTGATATTATGCATATGCACTGTAGTCGAGTAGTGAAAAATTTCACAATCCGCAACAGTTAGTTATTTTGAATTTCAATTGACCAAGTAGTTATAATGATAAGATATTTTAAATTAGTATAGAGTTAGTTTTTTAAATTTCAATTATACATAGTAGTGATAAAATATTTTAAATTTTAATTGAATTCCACAAGTATGGATAAGTAAAATAATAAGAGTCCTAATTGACAAACAACTATTTTATATACTATAGTGATAAGATATCTTAAATTAAATTCTTGTTAGTTTAAAAACTAAGACTGTATAAATATTGACCAATCAAATGCTACATAGAATGTGAAATGTTATTAATTGAAATTTAAAAAATATGAAAATTTGAGAAAAATGTATTAAAAATTTTGGACTTAAAGATCTAACAATGTTTTGCTAGTTATAATAGTATAGATATGCAAAGCTTCCAATAATTCATCTTTAAATTCTTAAAAATCCTAAGAAACTAGAATGTCACATGGCAAATTATTTCTCAACCAATCTTCCTCAAACACCTGGCCCACTCTGTCTCTTGAGAAACAAAAAGTCTAACGCAAAATAAATGTAAAGATTCCAAAGATCTCTCAATTTCTCCTTCTATTTGCTACCTATAATAAATCTATTTCTAAGACACCTTCCTAATCACCTGAATTTTATGAAATCCCACTTATTTTTAAGTTTTAATGTTTAAATCACCCTAAATCTAAAGGTTGAAATTCTTAGTATATCATAATAGAGTACAAGGTATGAATTTAAGCATGCTTTATCTGGTTATACAAAATGTTAAAAATTGTATTTTTATAATTTTAAATATTAAAAATATAATTTTCAACACTTTATATTACCACACAAAACATGATTAAAATGTGCTCTAAAGGCACATGTTAGCATGACTTTACATGCAACATATTTACTCTATGTTTGGATCAAGGATTTAGTGAGAAAAAATGATATAAAATTTACATCGTATATTTGGTTGTTAGAAAAAGTAAAGGGTGTTGACCTGGTCAGACTCCGACGACATCACTTTAAAGATCAAACATCTCCAGTCACCTTAAACCAGAGTCCAAACGATCACATCCTATCGGACTCCGATGACAAAGCTCCAGAGATTAGGCATCTCTGGTCACCTTAAATCGGAGTCCAAATGACCACATCCCGGTCGGACTCCAATGACATCCACTCGGTGATCAGATGTCTCCGGTCACCTTAAAATGGAGTCTAGATGCCTGCATCCTGGTCGAACTCCGATGACATCCATTTCGAAGATCAGACATCTCAAGTCACCTTATGCTGGAGTGCGGATAACCGCGTCCCAATCGGACTCCAATGATATCATCCCAAAGATTAGACATCTTCAACCACATTAAACCAAAGTCCAAGCAACTACATCCTAGTCAGACTCCGATGATATTAGCCCAGAGCTTAGACATCTCTAGTCACATTAAACCAGAGTCTAAGCGACCGCTTCCTGAGCGGACTCTAATGACCTCATAATTTGGAGATCGAATATCTCTAGCATCCATCAATATCCTCTAAGTGTCCCCCAGCCGAAGTCTAATGACCGTAACTCGGTCGGACTATGAAACCCTAAATAAAAAATCTGAAGCTTCCTAAGCTCATAAATCAGAGCCTTAGTGATATCCGATGACCTAAACTAGAGGCTAGTGATCTCCTATATCACCCTCCGATGTCTGGTCCATCAATTGGGAGCAAAAACCCCTAACTAGAGAACACTAAAACAAGCCAAAAGCCTAGAGGCACAGCCTCATGACATTTGAGTCCCGTGAAGGCCAATTTTGTGCCTCAAGGCACTCCAATGCTGTAAAGGTCAAAATTTAGACTTACAGTGTCGTGATATGCTTCCCAAAGGGCTTGGGCACTACTGTGCTTTATTGTTACATGTCATGCCGACATTACCAGGGTGACATCATCCCTAGCATATGTGGCAAATTTCTGGTGGAGCCACATCTCCTCCCTCCAAAAGTTAGGCATTGAAATGGCTCAAAGAGGAAAAAAGAGCATCATGGCATTTGAATGCCACAAAGAGCAAAATTGCTCTTCATGACATTCCAATGCTAAGGTAGAAATTTTCTATATATAGGAGACCCCCCTCGTTCATTTCTCACGAATTCACCATCTTCTTTCTCTCTGTCTCTCTCTCTTTCTAGAGTTCACACACACACACACACACACACACACACACACTCTCTCTCTCTCTCTCTCTCTCTCTCTCTCTCTAAAAGTGACCCCTCTGACCTCATGCTATCAAATGCGGCCTAGTAAGCCCCGGCCAAGTCGGACCCCTGTCCAATTGACCGGTCCGGAATCATCTAATCCTAGTTAAAGCTCTTTCAGATCAACGAGTTCCTAAAGTGCTTCTGCCTAGTCGAAATAATGTTGTTTGCTGGGCCTGAAGATTTAGAAACTCCTCTCTCTAGAGTTCTCACACACATAGTTCTTTTGGCTAGCTAGAACTCTACCAGACGGGAACTGTAAAAATGGTCTCTGGTTAGGTTGAAGTGTTGCCAGAATCCCACCAGCAAAGAGGTGTAATTCAAACCTATCGGTTTAGGTTCCGACTGAAGCCATTGCGATACAGTGTCTAGGATGGCTTAGTCAATATCTAAGCTATTACCACTTACCAGGGGCGAATTCTAGCACCTACCATCTTTTAGCATAGCCGGACCCTTGTTCATTTCTCAGCTCCAAACAGGCCTCTACCTAGCTGTTACTCTGCCCAATTTTTGGTAATCAAATTGTGTTAATACTAATTGGGTACTCTACCAAAATCACTCTAGGTACATAAATCTATTTTCAAGCCATGGAAACCATGCATTTATGCCTTACTCCTTAGTTTACGGTGGCCTACGTGAGCTTTCAGCTAGCACACTACATCATCATGTCCATCCATAGTTGCACTTTAACCCATTATAACCTGTCATAATGGCAGTTTTCAAATTCATAAAATTGCATATTAACTCATTAAAGCAGTCATAATGCCCGTATTCAAACTCAAAAATGCATTTTTCATCGTATATAAGACGTTGTAATGCCTGATTGAAAACCCAAAAAATAGTTTTTTCAAAGCAAATGTCCAAACCATTGCCATGAGCCACTATATGTATGCTCTACGGTTGTCGTTATATAGATCTTTCATATAAAAAAATATGTGGCCTGCCAAAATGATAAAAATACCCTTTTTTGAAAAAATATTATTTTCTCAACAAAAGCACCAACTGACATCTTAAGTATAACACATATGCTCTACGATTAACGTTATACAGATCTTTCATACCAAAAATGTTAAAACTACCAAAATGACAAAAATGCCCCTTTTGTAGAAAACACTCGTTTTCTCCAAAATGGCCTCGACTTCAATTCTAAGTTTCAGTGTGTATGCTCTACGATTGCTGCTAGCCGAAACCTCCATATTAGAAACACCAAATTCCTCTGTGAACTAAGACAACCTTTTCAAAGCGATACAAACCTGCCAAAATTGCATAAAATCGGGAAAGATCCATTTTTAAAAATTTAATCTCATATCATTCAATAAAATCATGCATAAAGAACCATAATTTTCGTATAGCCCTTCAGTCAAAGTCAGAAAGCTCTGCAGCGTCAGCCTATTTCCATTTCAAATTATTGAACTATGTTTGACCTAATCTTTAAGTAATTAGGGTACGTAAGCAGTCTTGGTTCTCTTCTCAAGCTCGGTCACCCTTCCCCAGCAAGCGAGGAAACAACCACTTCAAGCTAGAGTTCTGTTCATGAACCCTGAACCACTAGTCATTGTTGAACTACGTTTGACCCGATCCATACACAGCTAGGGTACGTAGGCAGTTTGGGTTCTCTTCCCAAGCTCAGTCACCTTTCTCCCATCTTATGGAAAGTCAGCATTTGAAGTCGGAGTTCTATTCACAAATGATTGGCCAGTAGACATATCCCAAATAGTATGGAATCACCATTTCAAAATTTATGTGAATTACGATTGACTTGATCCCTATATAATTAGGGTACGTAGCCAGTTTAGGTTCTCTTTTCAGGCTTGATCATCTTTACCCGAGTAAGCAAGGAACCTATCTTTTAAGTAGGAGTTATGTCCATAGATCCCAGACCATCATATGGGAAAACGAACCATAGTCTTGTCAAGTCATGTTGAACTTCATTTGACTTGATTCCTACAGAGTTAGGATACGTAGGCAGTCTGAGTTATCTTCTCAGGTTCAGTCACCTTTTCTCTAAGAAACGGGAAACTATCAATAACCATTTGCTCGAGGAATGAGAAATCATGTCCAACATAATGGGTTCAAATACCAACATCATTCAAAGCCAAGCTCGAAGTATGTTTGGCCTAATTCCTACCCAATTAGGATACGTAAGCAGTTTGAATTCTCTTTTTAGGTTTAGTCAGAACTCATCATGAGCATCATCATTTTTGTTCCTTAGTTGAAATAATATTTCAAAATCTCCCCAAGTAAAGTGGCAAAATATTTTAAAAATGGTCAACATGACATTTTAAAAACAAGTCTTTAAAAGTCGGGCAATAAGCCCTTTTTTAATTAAAAGTATTGTATAGATATTGCATCCATAAGCAGTATAACAGTTATGCTTCCAGCATTTGTGCATTCATTATACATGTACACCTGCACACGACATAAGTATATAAGCAAAATCATTCTCAATTGCACACATTTAACATAATGCATGCATATAAATACAATGATGATGATGATATTGAATTTGATAGACATTGAAAAAGAGGTTTCTAGAGTGAGGGTGATGAAAATTTTGGGTGGGGTTGGGTGTTATGTTTCAAATGCATGCTTCCCAATGCGTAAAAAGATCCCCAAGCCTAAACCTGATTATACAGACCAGCATGGAGTTAAACCATCAATATCCTTTCAAAACAAACACAACTGTCTTTTCAAATTGATTGGAATCATTCTAAAGCTACCTAGCATATTTTCTACATTAAAATTATGTTTTTAGCATCTAAATTCATGTTTACAAAAATATGTGCTTTGGTACCCTAACACACCTTAAATATCAGGTGGTGACTCTATAAAGTTTTTTCAAAATTGATGGTCTTTTCAAATCAAATAAACCATGCAAGCCAAGACAAATACCCCATCACGTCTCCGGAGGTATAGGATCTCCAAGTCACACAAGATGCCAGATTTTGGGTCCCGTCTCATTCACGAGATAATTAGGTGGTCCAAAATTCAATTGTGACAAAAGGTAAATAACATAAAAAGAAAATAAGTAAAAATTTGGAATCTCTCTTTTCTTTCTTATTTTTTTCTCAATAAATCTAGATTCTAAATCTAGCATCAGATGATTAAATTGACACAAGTAACTTCAATGACACACTTGGCAATGACATCGACACTACCCCCCTCTCACCCTCCCAAAAAAAAGAAAAAAGAAACCCTTGGTTAAAATTTTCTAAAGCCTTTATATGAATAATTTTTTTGAAAATTAAATAAATAAAACAAGATATAATTAGTGGACAGAGAAAGTTAGAGTGTTAGAAGAATGAGTCGAACCCACAAACGGGCCACAG